>VUQR01030623.1:0-22310 GCA_015108515.1 Hemichromis elongatus
AAAACAATAGTGAGTATGATAGGAAAGCAGCATTAATATAATGACAGTATGAATAGCAGCATAATATAGTGACAGTGACAGTATGGTAGTTAAGCAGGTTCAATTGTTTTTGTGCTTATTTACTACAGTGATAGCTCTGGGAAAGAAGCTATCCCTGAATCTATTTGTCCTGGTTTTATGTGACCTGTACCGTCGGCCTGACGGTAATAATTCAAACAGTTGATTACTGGGGTGAGAGTAGTCCTTGATGATATTGCCAGCTCTGCTGAGGTACCGAGAGTTTGCAATGACCTCCAGGCTGGGCAGAGAGCAGCCAGTGATCTTCTGGGCTGTGTTGATGACCCTCTGCAGTACTTTCCTGTCTGCAGCTGAGCACCCTGCATACCATGTTGTTATGCCGTACGTTAGGATGCTCTCTATGGTGGCTCTGTAGAATGTCACCAGCAGCCTCTCCTCCAGGTTGTTCCTCCTGAGCACTCTCAGAAAGTGGAGACGCTGCTGGGCCTTTTTTACTACCGCCGTGGTATTTGCAGTCCAGGAGAGATCATCAGAGATCTGCACGCCCAGAAATCTCATGGAGTGTACCCTCTCCACACAGTTCCCGTGAATGTAAAGTGGGGCCGGGTCTGCTCTGCCCTTCCTAAAGTCCAAGATAAGTTCTTTAATGACGGTCTTGCAATGACCCAGTCACAGTCCAGACCTCAGCCTTATTAGAATGCTGTGGCAGGACCTTAAGTCTAAATTAATCTATTCAAACCTGAGTGCGTCGAAGAGTGGGTTGAAATTCCTGCCACGATGTGACAGACTGATAAAGTCACACAGAAAATGATTGTTTCACATTACTGCATTATAGTTAACACAATACACCATGCATGCTAAATGGTCAGCCATGTTGCCATGTCAGTTTTCCAACATTTTACCAAAAGACATAAAAGTGCAAAAATCAAACGCTGTAATCAAAAGCTGGTTAATTTCAACCTCCCCGTGTGTAACGACCAGGGTTTGGTACTCTGATAACCAGTCATTACAAACCGTTGATACCATATGTATTTTGCTTGGGAACATGTGTTGTTTTATAACCACCTCTTTGAGCCTTCAAGCCTGGAGCTTGGATTTGAGGTGCAACTACTGATTGAATAATATAGCCAAGGCAACACAATTGCAATGCATTTTCCTACAGTTTCCCTACACTATGTCATATTCTGTCAAAAGGGCGAAGACGGTTGATTTCTACATGCTTATAGTGGCAGCAAAGATGGGAAACAGATGCTTGTGCAGTCCTCCAGGACTCCTCATGTAACATAATAAAGATGCCATCTGACAGTTCCTGCTGTCAAACCCCTGCTCTGTACACAGCTTCTTAACTCTGGTCCCCCGGTGTTTTGTTGTGTTTGAGTATAAGTAGAAGGGGCACATTCTTCTCAGAGAAGTTTCAAGTATCACCTTGGGGCATAGGGGAAAGTCTTTGTTTAAAACCTTTTGGCTTTTCTTCCGACATAACCCATTTGAAATATTCCAGGTTTACTGCGTTTGCATGTAAGCCACACTGTGCCTCATGTGGCCATAGCTGCAGGTATACCACATAGAGGAAGCAGCTGTGATAGGAGCATGTATCTGGATGTGTGTTACCTTAAAGAATCCTCCTGGGTTGCAGACTAATGAGATGACGGAAGGGAAGTGGATGCCAGATCACAAGAGGACACCCTGGTGATTTTGCCTTTGTCCTGTCTTAAAATCCGTGTCACAGATGAGCTGCTACATTGCTTTGGTAGAAACTCTAAACCAGGGAAGATAAAAGGCTTGTCAAATCCTCCATCTTTCATCCAAAAGATCCAACTAACGTTTTAAACTGCAGATTGGTCCGGATCATTGTCAGCATGCAGGTGTCTCAGCAGGAGGTTGCTGCTTTGAACACATTTCCATTCCAGCCCTCTTTTATTTTGATCAACCCTCTCCCGCATGTCTTTGAATTGTCTTCGCATTATTTGCTCGTTGTGTTCACATCTGTGGGGATTTGTAGAGTTTCTGATGGAGCTTAAATTACGTACAGGTACAACAATAGTTAGCAAGAACACTGTAAAGTCATTTTTGACCTTTATATTAAGATTATCAATCATTTGCCTGGAAATTAATTCCAGTAGAGTAACCTCCAGGCTGTCTTCTAAATAGCAAAGTAAAGTTTTATTACATATATTAATATTTAAACATTATAACATTTAAAATATTGCTTTATTGTTAAGGGGTACATAGATCTAGTTTATTAAGATAAATGTAATTAAATAAACAAAACAAATCTAATTAATTTGCAGCATTTCTTTCATTATTTTGTGAAGGCACAATGAAAACCAAGAACACAAAACCCAGAAGAAGAAAGACAAACTAAAATATTAAAATTAAGCATGTAGTGTGGCCAGAGAAATTACACTAATATGAGCAAATAAGGAAGTTACTTTAAATAATGCTGACTCGTGATATGATGTATAAGACAAAAGCATAAATGAGATTACACTGTTAAAGCAGCTTTTGATTTATGATTATTTAACACAAAGGGACAGAAGCCTTTCACACTCACCTTCATCTGGATAGTTTAGAGTTACTAATTAATTCACTTGCATGCAGACTGTGGGAGAAAGCCGTTGTACCTGGAGAGAACGCCTGTAGACAAGGGGAGCATGTGCAAACTCCATCTTTGCCAAGTTTTTCGGTGACCCGGTGAGATAAGGCGTTTTTCTCCAACAAGACAACGTCTGACCATATGTGGCTCAGATCTGCTGGGAGTATCTTGGAGTAAACAATATTTTCTCTGGCTGCCAGATGTGCCTAAATACCACTGAAAACTTAAAAGCAAAGTGCTGACAGAGCCATCAGGTCAGAGTGTGTGTTAGTGGCACAATGGGAGGACACACTCACTGCTGTGTACATATCTTCTGTTTTTCTGGTACTTTTGAGTGATTCTTCTCTGGTTGCTTTTGTGAAGCTGAATATCAACATCATTATGTGTTAACATTGTACCGTCTTATTGCACAAGATGAATGTTTTTGCTTGTCAAATTGTACAGTACTTCAGAGAGAATCAGTCGCTTTTCTGCAGCCCATCACTTTTCTAAGATTTGTGTTTGTTTCCTCCTCCCTTTGAGTACACCCATGGCCAATCCTGTCAGTTACTATTGGTGTGTTATGTCCAGTATTATAGTAGGTGATATGTTGTAGTACAGAATCATTTGGACACTCCTGAAATATTCAGCCTTCACCTTCACTTTGAGACATGTTGTGTCACCCCTATTTTTACCTCGGCACTGCTGCCTGTATCTCTGCATTACCTTTTGCGATCATTGGTTCAGCAGCCATATGGTCTTTATCTCCTCAGATTTTTCAATTAATCAGGCATACTTCATGGCTCAATGGGCAGCTCTGGGACCCAGAACATTTATCTGAGTTGAAAGTAAGAGACAATCCACAACACCAGGAAAGGATAAGATAGCATCAGCAGACAGGAGGAACTATTATCAGTGTTACGGTACAATGGCACATTTATGAGGGTTGTGAAACTAAACCATGAAACCACAGCACTGAATTCATGAGTACATGGGTATAATTTTTGTTGACATGAATCCACAAGTTTAATTATGATGCTTGTGATACTGTATCCTTCTCTATTTGTAAGCGCAGTGTGCTGGATTCAAAGCATCTTCAACGAAGGTGCTGACAGTGGTGGTGGCATGCAGTAAAAGATCGGGAAAAGACTTGCTCCTTAGTTAATATTTTAATGTGCACTACATGCTGTGTAGTACAAGACTCCACTCTGGAATAAATAGCACAGTCAGTATTATCATCTTCAGTATTTTATCTGTAACATCAGGCCACTCACAGTTGGAGATGAGCAAAAAGGAAACACAAAAAGACAAAGATGGGTCAAAGATACAACGAGTGAGAGATGCAATAGGGAAAAATCTATTGTGTTGTTTGTTGGTGGGAAGCACTGAGCAGCCAGTTTCCTGTGCAGCCATCGATCGGGCAGTGTGATTAATGAAGCTGTTGCCAGAAGGAGGGATCCATAAGTGTCTTCTTCCTCTCTCAGTAGCCACTTGTTGATGTACTCAGTGCTCTGAGGGTCATGTTACAGAGAGGCTTTCATTTTTTTTCTCCTCTTTTCCCTTAATAGAGATTGAACTGCCGTCCAGTTAAAAGAGAACTAAAACAACATGCACAGGTTCTAGATGTGGCAGACTCGTAACAAAAGTGTGAAAATGAATAAACACCTGGACTTGAACCTTTCACAATCATCTGTTGATGACCAAATGCCAAAGTTTGCTTTGGAAAACCAAACTTTGATGAGTCCGTTGTGTTTCACACCTTTTATCTGATTAATCAAATACAGGCTGACTCACATTTAACCTTTAGAATCCTGAAGGTTACATAGTAAATATTGATAAATATTAAAGATGCATATTTTTTACGTTCACGGATGTATTATATTTTTATTTTGTTTGTTTGTGTTTGTTTTGTAAAACTGAAAGTTGTTTGTTGTATACTAGCATGAAAAATACAATATAACCGCCATCTATCCAGCTGTCAGTCTCAGGTTTTTGCTAAAAGCAAATGTGGTCAGTACTTCATTGCTTGAAGCCATCGTGAAGCCACTAGTTGCTTTTAGAAGCAAATGGAAGACGGCACCATCTGGGCATGTTCTCAAAACCCTCTCAAGCATAACACACAGCACATGGCACTCAGGCACACTGAGCGACTCAGCAAATGTGTAACACCAATCCTTGCATATGTGACAGACACCCTCGTGAGATATCCCAGCTCTGAGTTCTGATCCTTTGCTGTAACTTTCAGAACACAGTTAGCTATAGTTAAGAAAACTTCTGCCAAACTATTCCAACTGTCGTATCTTCATCCCCTGAGGGACGCCAGTGAACATGAAAAAGCTAAAGAATCATTGTGCATGAGCAAAAAAAAATGCATCTGAGTGAAAGAATCTCAAATTTAAAAGCAATGCAGTTCGAGCTAAAAATAGAAAGTAACTATCAACCTTCACCTCATAAGAAAGCAGAAGAAAAGAGGAGAGGAGGATAGTTCATCTGATCGGATTGTACTTTTTAAAAAAAAAGAAGTGGCAGTAAAACTGAGAGTGTGCAGAAAATGAGGCAAAGTTTTTGTGTGAAGCACTAAGAGTGAAGCTCTTCCACAGGGATACAGTTGATGTTTGAGGTTTTGCTGTCAGGAAAAATGTTGCCTTTTCCTTAATCAAAAGTATCTTTCGTGCAACTGGGAGACTGCTGTGCACGCGGACAGTGTAGGTGTAAGCACAGTGTAAGCAAACACTTCTCCTCCACGTACGACCTCTAACAGGATGCTCAAGTGCTAATTTCCTAAGTAAACCAATTATAATTGTGCCATTTTATTTTCAATTAAGTTTGCCCTATTGGTTGTCAAATCACTGTCTTCACCATTGCCTCAGTTTGTGGAGAATTTTACAGAATAACTGTAGGCGCCAGACGTCTGCTTTATATTTTGTTTTACGGTTGAGTCCATGTTTGTTTTGTAATTCATAGATTCATTACATAATTCATGTTTCAGGATTAATAAATTAGAAAATTTATGTTGTGTTTATAAAAGCTAATGATAGGTCACTGTTCTGTATTACAATTTAAAAGAGGTGCTTATGTAAGTGCAATAGCAGCATGAGAACATATGGGAGGGGGAGGAGCTTAGACTGGGAGGTTAGGAGTTTCACGGTTTTTCTGACCGTGTGTACAAGTTTTGGAAAATGCTATTTTTTCTTGTAATTTCATGCTTTAGGAAGGGATTCATTGTTACATCTTCAGTTCGTAGTAAATAAACGTTCTTCAAGTCATAATGCAACTGGAAGCATTTTCTTTTTTGGAAACCACGAACACGCGTCAGCCATAGACTCCTTTTTTGAACTTGGACTACTGGAAATTACCCTACAATAACAAAGCCATGTTATTTTTACACTCCTACTACTTATAGTACCACAACTGGTAGCTGCTGTGTGCAACTACCAGTTGTGGTAGAATTTCCTGGAGGAACCCACCCGAGGGGTTAATAAAGTTTTATCTAATCTAATCTACTATTTATCAAGCTACCAAAAAAAAACCAATTCACCAACATGCACAGCTCTAAAACATTTAAACGATCTGTTTGGTAAATGCGGGTACATTTTGACATTTTCAACAAATGAGACTGTAAATTGTAAAACAGAAAGTAAACACCCCGTTCTTCTTAGTTATCTTTATCAAGAGAAAATCAAGTCTGTTACCATGGAAACAAGATCACTGACAGGGGCATAAGTGTGGCACAAAGCTAATATCACAACATCATGACATCTGCAAATACATCAGATTTGCAGGAATGTCATGAAATGCACGAATTACAAAGAAGTCCTGGCAGAGGGTTTATTTAACTAATCACACCGTGTCTCGCTTTTACTTTTACTTTTACTTTTTTTAAAGAAGCCTGTGTCTATCCTCAACTTTTGTCTGGTATGATTAACAAAATGTGAGAAAATTCCATAATGAACTGCAGATTTTAGTATGTCTGCAGATACTTTGGTAACGTTGACATGCTTGGTTGATTATTATCATCCAAAACACAAGAACACCAGCCAATCCATCAGAAATACAGGGTTTGGCATCTGGTCTTTATGCATATTGGCCAACGGGTTAGACAACTCAAGGCCTCCTTTAGAAACGGATGGTGCAAGACACATATATTTATCAAGGCAGAAAAGTAGGCTGAGGTGGGAAATAATGAGTCTGGATGGCACTAGCTCATTGGCAAGGCTGCCTGTCACAGCGATGCCACACAGCATCCCCAGCCAGGCATCTGCTGTTCAGATAAAGCACAAAACTAGTGCGACAAGGTAGAGGCCTTTCAACGCGACATGTTTCTCTTCAATTTATATTGTGTCACAAGCCACTAAAAGGAAGTCTTGATATCGCTTCAAGCCTAGGTGAGAGATGAGACAAGCAGCAAGCTGGTGAAATATTACACTCAAGCCTGGAATGTGGAATACATCGAGCTTACGACACACATGAAACACATCTCACTGTTCACTTGCTCCGCTTTTAGGCTACGTCTACAGTTTAGTTCAAGGCTTTAAAGTCCTTCTACACCACAGCTTATATCTAACATGATCAAAGTGAGTTATTTATAGAAGTGTACTCTACTTAACTTGCTCTAATGCAGTAAGTTTACTTCTAGTCATCTATTCTTATTCTACTGAAGCACATTCAAGAGCATTTCTAAAGGAAATAAAGACATAATTACTGATGCACTCATCAGAATTAGAGATCAATCCAAAAAATACATCAATAAATCCTCATCTTGGATTTAAAAATGCAACTAATTCACCTCACTTTAAATACTGCTGTACCTGAAATGGGTATAACGTCTGCTTTGGTGTGGTGCCCTTCTTGCACTGGTAAACAAACCTGTGTGAAAAGGAACGGAACTCCGGTGGGGTGCCGGTTGTGTAAACACGAAATACTTTCATCTGGCTTCATGGTTAGTTTTATGGGGGATTGTAGTGGGTTAAAAATTCATTCTCAATTTTACCCATGTCCACTTTAGATCGTGATGTGAATGCTCTGGCCAGTCTCAGATACCTTGTAAGTATCTCAGAGATAGGAGCAACAAGACAACACACCCTGGTTTGAAAGCCTATGACCTCTCTGTGAATGTTTTTTTTCCTGCTGTAAATTCCCTCAGAGCCCAAGAGGTTAGTTTAGTTAGTATTTTATGTACTTTTAAATAAAATAAACCGAATATGAATGTTATTTTATTATTATTATTATCATTTTTAAGCTGACCGATTAAAACAGATCTAAAATATAACATGAGATGTGTCTAAGCATCAGCATCACTAAGCATCAGCATCAACACTGATTTTTAAAAGCAGCTTAGATTATAAGTCAGGTCTCACAAAACAAGGGAGAGCCATTTTTCCCTGACTTAATAATGCAAAGGATCGCCCAGAATGGTTGTGTGAGAAAGAACGACCCGTCAGCCAGCCAGCATCAGCAGAAAACAACCTGCTGACCAGATCTAATCACTCTGGATCTTTACATGCAGGCCTGTTTAAATCATGACAACGACATTCATTGTCCAAGAGGGATACCGATCGTATCGATGGGAGTTGTAAACTTTCTCTCGATGTGGGAGAAACTCCTCACTGAGGCTTGCCTCTAAATGAACCAGTCGTTGTTAGATACCTTTTTGTTGTCCTTTAAATCCATTAACCTTTATGCACACAATCTCTCATATGTCTACAAAATCAGTGGCACAGTCCACACTTTTACCTTTTGTTCCTCTAACCTGATGGTGGATTCAGGAATCCAAACCATTAGGTGGGTAATAACTGTAATCAATAAAGCACTTCAAAGACGCATGTGTGACACACCAATAGTAAGAGAAGCCTGCATTCGGAGCTTTTACACGGCAGAGAAATGGCCCGCTCCTCCACCAGTGTTAGCCAGCACACATAAAAAACATTTATTCTTCTGCAATTCAAAGCTGCTGGAACACTGTAGTGTTGCTGAGCGCCTATCGTGTATTGACTTCTGTCACTGCGTTCGGAGCTGGGTTTCCATTAGGGAAATCATTCAAGCTGAGAATGAAGGTCTGCTTCAGGCCACCCTGCACACACAGACCACAAGGGTGCTATTATTATAACCTTTTATATTAATGCTCTTTCCTTAAGCTCATCAAGAGCTAGCCAGAGTATGCATTCATGATTTAATACTTTTAACACTTTTGGATTATAAGACTTGCACCTGTCATGTTCTTAATATTCTCACTGATCTAGTACTTTGTGAAAAAGTGCAGCGTATTCTTCTCCTCCATACTCCTGGGCGCTGTAGCATAAATCTAAAGATTTCCAAAACACACAGCATTTACGTGTTTAATGTTTAGATTTGACTCAAGTATTTTAAGGCTTTTTTTTTAAGTATGACAATGAAAAATATGTAAATTGGGGATAAACTGATGTGGTGAATGTCATCCTTTTTCCTCCTCCTTGAACCTCTACTGCTGTCTTCCTTTTTTCCCTCCTTATTTTTTCATCCTTTACTGAATATATGCCTCCTCAGCACATGTCCAAACCTTCTCAGCCTTTCCTCTCTGACTTCTTCTCCAAACTTCTCAGCCCGAGCTGTCCTCATTCCTAATTTTGTCCGTCTTCATCACTGACAGTGAAAACCCACACATCTCTCACTGGGAGAAGAGAAATAGAGTTGTTTACTTGATATGTTCTCTTGACTAATAAGAATGATAATTTTTGCCCTTTGCATAATTGCGTAGATACCATCTTTCAGCAAAATATCAAACGTTGTCTAGTGCTGTTTTCAAGCATAAACTCTGGAACATGTTTTGAGAATCAGGTTGACTGAATTCATTCACTCTCACATGTGACACACAGCAAGAGGAGCAAACTCAGCTTCAGCTGGGGTCTCACTCCTTTGCTTTGCCTCGTTTCCTTTAGTGTAGGAGGGAGATCTTCAACAAGATCTCTGAGGTGTGGCTGCTGATTAAAAATCCATATCTATACTTTGTTATAAACATCTTGGAAAAATTAACACCAGCACCAGAAGAGAAAAAACACACAAAGACTAAACACAAACACAAAAGTGTGCTTCTACTAATGCTGTGACATGGACTGTAGTTTGGCCTTGATATTAACACCACAGTTACCACTGTTTTCAGTATTATGAAAAGTAGCTGCGCTAATCCTGACTTAAGTAAACCATCTGTTTGTTTCCATCATAGAAAAAAACGTGATTCACTTGGAACAACTTCAAATTGATCAAACATATCTATAATTTGTTTCAGTGAACAGCATCAAAGTAGGTCATTTAACTGAATTACTGTGTGACGTACTGCAGTCTATTAGGCGAAACAGAAGCTAATAACAACTCGCCCATGCAGAAACTAGCATGTAACAGAGCAGCCCAGCAACGTCACCACGGATCGTTTTATTTGAAGTGCCAGAATAACTACATGCATCCAAACTAATAATGTAAGGTTTGCACAAAACCTAACAATTGGAGGGCAGCATGTGGTGAGTCAGCCCGCCTCAGTGTTTGCACATATACTACGAGCCACTTTAGAAGGTCGGCTTTCTTCTCGAGACTTTTGCTCCCTCCCCCACCTCACGCGCACCGTATGTGACACATACACACACCTGTCTCTCTATAAACACCTTTCTCTGTCACGCCGTTATTTTTGTTCCTATTATTTTGTGTGATATAGATGCCCACATAGTTCCCATGGCAACGCAGAAACGACTAGACTAGAATACACACACAGGGAAGGGAGGACAGGAGCTCTATCGACTTTTTAAAAGCCACACTGTGTGTTATCAGCGTACTTGGACTTTTAAAGACATTAATAAAAAATTACATGTGAGAGGTTTTTGTTCTGTGGAAGAGCATCTGATCACAGCTCAGTGATTTTTTTCCACTGACCTCTTATACTGGGTTTTGTAATGACAGGTGTGTGTGTGTGTGTGTGTGTGTGTGTGTGTGTGTGTGTGCGTGTGTGTGTGTGTGTGTGGGAAGGGAAGATACGAGTGTGTGTCGCATACACAGTAGCTGTTTTCAGGGTCACTGACCAAAGACCCGAGGGACTGAGTATTGTTCCGTGTGAAGTCTTGTACCTGTAACCTTTCTTGTCCTTCTTTTCTGTGTGTTTACGCGTGTGTGAGAGTCAGTGTTTATGCCTCCACCTGTGGCGTACACAGAGAGAGCGGCATTAAAAGATTGCATCTGACCCTACTGAGTAATAACTTCTCACTATGTGTCAGAGAGGAGGACTAGCTTTATCTTTGCCTGACAGTCTTTCTGCCTTACGCCTTTGTTGTTTATGTTCCTCTTTCTGTTGTCAATATATGGCTGCACACTTTCACCATGTCATATTCCTGTTTGTTGAGCTGGTTACTCTTTAAAACACAATGGTGAAGGTATTGACGTCAAAACAAGCATTCTCAATTCAAATATTGGCAACAGTTGAAGTATTTCTCCTTATAGTAAAAGTATAAGTGAAAATCCAAAACATGCACATATAACTTCCTGCCTAACATTTGCTGAGTATGTGGCAAGCTACAAAAAAAGCTGCAATATGTTAGCTGGCTAGTACACAATACAGAAAATGTTTGTAATATAGTCAAATGACTTACATGTTATTGTCTCAAACACATTTTATTGGATTTCTGTTCATCTGGAATCCAATATGTAAGGATTTTACAGACAGGATCTGTCAGAGACGGGTTTTAATTGCGACAACTTCTCCTTACAGAAGCATCTGGGGTTTATGTAATCTTCTCATCCATTTAAAGAAGAAAGCTCTAAATCCAAATCATTATACACAAACATCAGTAGGTCAGTATTGCCTTTTTCAGCATCGAGGAATGACACAAAAAAGAGACCTTTGAGATGGTATAGCAGAACATTTCATATGTCACATGTGTGTGGAAGTTTAGCCTCAGCTTGTATTCATTATCCACTGTATCAGTTGAAATTCAGTTGACATTTTGAGTTAATCGCCAAGCTCTGTGAATGACGTAAATTCCTTGTTACGTGGAAACAGACACCTCAGTCACTGGCACATCACTGAGCTACTAGTGTGTTGTAAATGTACACAAATTGCTATTGTGCTGATTTTCTATTGTGCCATGTGATTCAGCTAGTAACACAAGGATTTCATCATCTGTAAAACCACTCGTTCATGGCCAGCAGCTCTGGCACTGAAAGCTTAGCTTGAGCATTGATAGTGTAAAAAGGAAACCGCGTATTTTCACTGAGGTTGCTAATTGGTAGAGCTAACCTGAAATTTCCATCCATCCATTCTCTTCCACTTAACTTTGTCAAGGTGAGGGGGGGCTGGAGCCTATCCCAGCTGTCTTAGGGCAAGAGGCAGGTACACCCCGAACAGGTCACCAGTCTGTTGCAGGGCTAGCACAGTTCAGAGTGACCAGTTAACCTAACCCCACTAACTGCATGTCTTTGGACTGTGGGAGAAAGCCGGAGTATCCAGAGAAAACCCAGGCAAACACAGGGATAACATGCAAACTCCACACAAACAGACCCCAGCCTGATGGTGAAATTGAATCAGGACCTTCTTGCTGTGAAACTTCTTGCACTGTGCTGCACAACGTCAAACATTTTACTCAAGTGAAAGTAAAATTTTCAAGTGATTTTCTTCAAATGTAGATTTATTATGGATAGCCAAAGGATCGGGACACTGAAATAAGGGACACTCTGGTTGTGCTCCACCTGAGAGACCTGAGCTAACTTAAACTCTGAGTCAGTTACCATGGTAACAGAGCCTCAGAACTTAACAAGCTTCCACAGAATTCCACCTTTGCCTTCAGAAGTGCTTTAATTCTTCATTGTATTCAACAAACAGATTCAACAAAGGAAACACTCCTCACTTTCCAGCATCACATTAGCTTCCATATTTTGGTTCATACTGACATGACAGCATCACACAGCAGCTACAGATTTGTCTTCTGTAGTACCATGATGTGACTCTTCTATTCCACACATAAAGGTCCTCTGTTATTTGAGATCCGGAGACTAATGGGGGCCATTTAACTATAGTGAACTCAATTTCATGTTTAAGACACTAGTTTGAGGTGATGTGAGCTTTGTAACATAGAGCATTATCCTCCTGGGAGCAGCCAGGAGGGATGAACACGGTCAGCAACAATACTCAGGCACACAGTGGTGTTTAAATGACGCTCACTTGGTACTAAGAGGCCCAAACTGTGCCGAGGAAATATCACCTAGATATAGACGCCAGCGAAGGCAGGCTGAATCCTTGATATAAGGGGGGGGATTGACCCATGCTTTCATGCTGTTTATGCCAAAGATAACCGCCGCTCACTGGATATTTTCTCTTTTTCAGACAAAACTCTAGAGAAATGACACATGATCAGCAATGTAGGTCATTGGGTATTCAATACTCACCTTTATCCCTATGCTGATGCTCATTTTGAATTTCAGCAGGAGATCTTGATCATGTTTACTTTTATATGTACACTGAGATGCTGCCATGTAATTGTCCAAGTAGATATTTGTGTAAACCAGAAAACCTAATAAAGTTGTGTGTACATTTACGTAAGTGTACATACATATGGATATACACATAAATGCACAACTGTGCACAATTGTTATGCAGTTTTTTGTGTAATTATGACGTTTCTTAAAGGAAATAAAAATGGGAAAATAGGAAGCGGCGCAGGTTTCTGCCTCCAAAACAACAGGAATGAGCTCCCAGTATATCATTGAAGGTGATCACTGGACCTCACTGTGGCTTGGTGAGACTCTGTCTTCATTGTAAAGAGGATTTCTTGGAGAATGCATCCAGCAGTGAAGTACATACACACATGATCAGGAAAGTCACAGTGAGGATAATAGGAGCCATTTTGCCCTGTTGTGTGAAGGCCTCAGCAGCATTCACCCCCACTGTTTAACACTCGTACCCTGCAGGGACACTTGCAAACACACAAGGACACACATAAATTGGATAACATGAATTTATTTAAAGGAAACCTCTTATGCTCATTCCCAGCTACATTTCATTTTTTTGTTAGACTCTATTTGAGTAGCTTTTCATAAGCCACATGTCAAAATAATCTTTATTTAATGCTAGGCCTTGTGTAACCTCTTAGTTTATGCTCTAAAATGAGCTATTTCATTTTCTTAATTTAAATCAACAGTTTTGGTTTTGTGTTTTTTTTTCTGATTGGCATTAGGTTTAAACAGCAGGATTAAAAAGCAGGTGGGGGTCCTTTTGAGCTCTTATGATTAAGATGACCATATTCAGAATGGCTGACATCATACAGCGCCAAGAGTAGAAAAAACTGTTGGAAATCGAGTGTTTAGAGCAGTCTGGAGTCTGGGATTTTGGCTCAGGGATTAACTGCACATATGATGGACAAATTCTTTGAAAGCTGGTCTGTAGATATTTTTTCAAACAGATATAGGCTGAAATTAAAGAGGTGCACATGCTTCAGTCCTTTTCTGTTTCACTGTGGATGTAGTGAAAATGCTCTTTTACAACACAACATAATGAAAATATAATCATATAACGTGGGTTCTTCTAATGTTAGGCTACACTAAAATTAATATAATCAACAAATTAGTACAAATTAGTTTCATCAGCAAGTTAAAACACTTACAACTAACGAGTGTTGAGGTAAAGTACTATTAATCAATTGCAATCATATCACATTTTTTGGAATGTAATGGAAGGAACTGGAAAACATCTAAATAAGTTTTGAGTGTGGCAGCACACCTGCTGCCAGCTGAGTAGTCAGCAACTAACTGGACCGAAGAAGATGTGTGAAGAGCCAACAGAAGCCCAGAACTGCTCTCTACATGTTGTCAGAAATAGTGTTAGCATACTGCAGGTATTTATTTTATTTTATTTATTGATTTTTTTAAGGCCAAAACATTCACAGCAATTTAGTTGACATGCAGTAGTAGTCATAGTAGTCGTTAGTTAGTCGTTAGTTAGTTAGTAGTTAGTAGTTAGTTAGTTAGTTAGTAGTACACTCAAGTTTTGCTCTGTCAGAAAGAGAGCTCACTTAAACTCAGAGTCAGTTACCATGGCAACAGATCCTCTGAAACTAAGCTGCTTGCTGGCAGGTTTTCTTTCAAGTCAGAGTTTCTCTCTGATTCCTCCCCTCCTGCTACAGCTGACACTCGGTTTTATTATCTCACTCATACACTCGATGTCAAAGCACACAGCAGAGGACATTCATTTGCACAACTTTCTATTTTCGTAAACGCTGGTTCGATGGGTTTGTCATCTTAATAATCTGTCATCAGTATCAGAGTCAGGTTGTCAGTCCGCTCTCTTGCACTGCAACACTTATTGTATATTACCGTACTAACCAGTTTAAATAAAGCTGATCCATATGATCAGTGATCAGTCATATGTGGTGTTGTAATCAGCTGCACTAATGGAAATATGCCTTCATGTGAATATTTGTGTGTGTAAATTCTAAAACTAGACTAAATGCATTGTACAGAGAAATTTTGAATGCAGACTTCAGACAGTCTTATTGTAATCTGTATGTTAACATGCTGAAATGCAGTCACTGAATATTGCTGAGCACCGTTTTGAAAATGTAAAGTCTGAACCTCAACGCTGCTTCCACTGATAAACATCTAAATAATATCTAACCTTTATAGGCAAACTATTTTCCCTTTTTGTGATAATCTTACTTTTCTAACTGTCAAGTTACAGCTGAATAATAAAAGATCAAAAGTAAAATTTGGTAGATTCATCTTTAACTGTGTCCCGGGAAAAGACCGACGAGGATCAAAAACTACTCAGGAACACGGCTCATCTTTAACCCTTTATTTTCAAAATATTGAGTATAAAATATTGTATAAAATAATAATAATAATAATACTATTAATAATAACCAAAGCGCTTTGGGAGAGGAGTCCTGCTCACAGCAGCCCCCCTGAACTCCTCTGCCTTTTTTCTTGAAACATACACATTCTATACCCCTGTAGCCCCCCTCCTTGTCCAGCTTCGGGGATGTCTCCTCCTGGAGCTGTTTACACTTTCACCCTCACTCTTTACCCTTTGTCTGCAAAAGAACATCATGGTCCAGCACAACATATATATGACCTCTGTACTATAATACTGTGGTTAATACTATTTCTATGTGTATATACTGCTTCACTACATTAATGATACTACTAATTAAACAAAGCATAACCTGTAATTCTCTTCAACTGTCAATGAAAATTTGGGTTTAATAAGTGGACGATGCTGATTAAGATGATTCATTTCTCTCCTCCTGCTCTTATAACAAAACTCATGCCCCGGTTATATTCCTTGGTCCACTGGATTAAAACGGAGGCTCTGCTCTTTGCTCGTTGCCATGGTGAACCAAGGTATGTGATCTCCACTGATGATGGTGATCTGTCATTGCTCACGAACATGCTTAACTCAAGGTGAACATACTAAGAACTGATTGAGCTAACTGTTATCAGCCTTCCTGGAGTGGAGTGTTTTCCATCTCAGAGTTAATCGCCTCAAAGTTTAAAGACACAGTTTGTTGAATCTGCTTTCTGTAAAAAGGTCCATTTTTCCTAGCAGCAAAGTGCACCATAAAGATGAGCTGATAGCAGCATGTTCTTGAGTAGTCTGCAGTATAGCATTGTTGTCGAGCAAACGCTGCAAGGGGGCTTCAGAGGACCAGGGTCTATATTTTTGCTTACCTTTTAATAAATTCTTGCTTCAGGCTTGTATAGTGCGCCCTTCCAAAATCACATAGACAAATGACAAGGCCACTTAGAGAGCTACCTTCCGCTAAGGCCAATGGCAGTCCTTTGTAGTTCTGAAGTGTTTGTGCATTCATAATTTAATGGCTAATCTTACGCCTATGCTCTATGCTTGTAGTTTTGCTAAACCCTGTTAACAAAGAGCTACAAAAACAACAAAAATACAAATAAGGACCACCCATTATTCTTGCAAAAAAAAAAAAGAAATAAAGATACATTAACAAGGTTCTCGGCTTGATGAAGGGTTGACGTCATCCACAACGCGATCCCGACCACAGTATTTATTGCCAGTGAAAATCTGCTGGCTCCTGTGCCTTAGCGACACATGGCTGGGGCCCACTGCCCCTTGACATAATGCTGCACCTGGATAAATAATATTTTATGTTTCCACGCCCATCATCCCACACTAGTTCACATCTACGGTTACACTGGTCATTCCCCTGCCTGCAACAGCCAGCACCACATCAGCAATATTAAACAGGTACAGGGCCTGGCCAGCCCTTCTTTTATTTATCTCCCGAGCCTTATCGTCCATGAAAAGTGCTGAAAATGTGTGGATCTGGGGGCTCACCATAGTAGTAGTAACCCACCCATCCATCAACACATTCTCTCATAAAACCACTTCACTTATCTTTTCCTGTTCTTTCTTAACCCATCGCTGGATCTTAATAGCTGGTGACACTACTGGCACTGGGGAGAAGACAGCAGCCTCTCTGTCTCACCTAGGATGATAGATGGAAGATGCTAAGGTTATCATATTGCATGGAGTGCTGATGCTTAGGTGTTTGTGGGTGTGTGGTGTTCCTTAGAGGTAGGACTCTAGGTACAAGTGTGTTTAGTTTATCTGGACCTTTAAATCTATGTACATGTAAGTATTCGGGGATAAAGTGCAGGTTGTACTAATAAATAGAATATGCCAGTATTTCCACATACGATGAAGCTGTCGACTACATAACACATATAAACATTGGAAATCAAGTGTTTTTACTAAACTGTTTTAACAGATAATAAAAATCATTGATTTGAATTATAAATAAACCTAAAATGAACAGAACTGAACACATGGGCACCAAGCTAAGAAGAACTAGCTAACAGGAAAGCAAGCAAAGCTAATTCATGATTCTGGTACATGAATAAATCAGGAAAACCCAGAAGCTCCCAAGTGGTCCAGCTGGTATCCTTGGCTGCAGTTCAGCATGTACAGGAAGTGTCAAGGGCAATTAATCTGATCTGGATAGAAGCTGGAATCAGCATCAGCTCAGCAGAGTGTATTGAGCGGAGGATCCTGGTTTACAGAGGTAGGTAGTACTGAGCAGTGTTAGCAATGACCGTGTTTACCCATGAAAGGATGATAATGAATGTCATACAGTTAACAGCTTCACTGCTCGAAGGAGAGAAATTTATAATACAATATTCCAATTAGTATTTAGCACTGTTTAAGGTTATATGGTCACTCACTGGCAGAAGCTGTCAGTAGTTTAGTAACATATAGAAACTACTTGAGTTGCACATTCTTCACATCTGCAGTGGTATGTTAACATTTTCTTGGTGCTTAATGGTCTAATTTAAATTCTGTTGAACTTTCAGACCATTTTTACACTGGTGGTATATTACTATGGTATTTTATGTATCCATTACCAAAGAGCTTACTTATATATTTTTCAAATCCTCTGGACAGATCAGTGAACAAAGACGTGCAATAAAAGTGACGGGGAGTGTAAGGCTCGGTATGATTTTTCTATTTTGTTTTGTGTGTCAAGGCTAAGTTTGTTTTTGGATTCAGTGATTTAGTTTCCGCTTATTTTTATCTTTATTGCTGTTCTTACTTCCATGTTTTTTATCGTGTTCTTGGTTTCTGTCTTGATTTTGTTATGATTAATCTCTTCACTGTTTCCTTATTTTCCTGCCTTTTGTTTTCTCTATATTTTTATAATGTCGTCCTGCTGTTTTCCTCCCTGGATTTCATGTTTAGTGTTTGTTTTTGATGTCTTCCCGTCTTCTTGTTCCACTATTGGTTATTTTTTCATTTCCTAATTTACTTCAATAGATTTTTCTTGTGTCTTTTTGCTTCTCTCTTTGTTGAGTGGTTTGCGTAGGTTCTGCCATGATGATGAATCCTTTCTTCTGTCCTGATTTCTCCTGACTCCTCATTGAATTTATTTTCCTTATTTGAACTTTTTGTTTCTGGATTTTTAATTTTATTATTTAAGCCATTTAGCCTCCAGCGTACTGCATTTGGGTCCTCACCTCTGCTCTCCACACTCTTTCCGACATTGTGTATGTTTGAATTTATGTATTAAAGTGTTCACACTGTTTTTTGTAATTGGTTTCTCCAGCACACAGTAATAATACAACACTAATGCTGCGCATACTATTACATCTATTTGAAGGAAGCTGTAGAGTCAAAGGTTACTGTACTGCCTCTTCAAATTAGCATCTCCTTTGGAGTTTTGGGAATGCTGTCATGTCATGTTTTCTGTGCTTTGCTTCCTGCCAGGCCTTTCACACAGTGTGCCCACTGTCCTTACACCTCCTCTGTCTGCCAGACATTTTTTAACTTGTGAGTGGTAATCCTGTGAATATTAGGTCATCTGTAACAAATGTGACAAGTGGATGGGGGCTGAGAGGTTTGGGGTAAAAGGTTATTGACCTCCTACCGGTAATATTAATTCTGGAGGGTGCTTGTGTGAGTTCATTACATCTGAGTCCATGCTGTTAAATGTTTAAATATGCAACAGAAGTCTTCATAAGTTCACTCTGGTTCTTAGTTCTGAACTTGGTTCCCCGGAGTGGAAACAGACCAGTTCTCTTGGTCACATGTTTTGCTCCCACTATTTCTTATTTTGATTGGATCCTGTTATATTTGGGTCAGTTTTGCATTTCTTCCTATGGAAATAACAACAAAGGTTTTTTTTCATGCTTTTCCCACAGTTGGAAAATTGATGTGTTTTTCTAACGGTCCAACATTTAAGGGTTTATCTTCCTCCATGGTTATGTCTTCATTGGAATGTGATTGACATTACCTTTTACTCAAAAACGTCTGTGCATAATCCTCAACGTCTGTGAACCAAATTTCATGGCGTTTTCGTATATTAAATTTTGTGTCACTTTGGCCCAAGGTGTGTAATCAGCACCAGTCTGGCATGCCAACCAACATCAATCCAAAGGATTAAAAAAACATTTCTTTTTTAAGATTTACTCTTTGCTGGAGAAAAAAGTGAAAAAAATAGTAAAATCTGCTAGGTGTCATTATCAAGACTCCCCTAAGTAAGCATTTATAATAAATACTCTAGTGTACCCGCGTTACTGAAGCTCTTCCTTCAAAACTGATGCAACTCTGTGTTTAACCACAGAAAACAGCGTTTAACTGAATTCAGCAGCTCTTCAGCTGATGCAGTCGTATGCTAACTGACAGACTTGCTGTGACTCACTGCTAATATTTTCTCATTAACATGTTACACAAAAGCCTGGCACTCTCAACTCTAAGCCTAATAAATATGAAAAAGGTGCAGACTAATGGATATTATAGAGGATTTTTGCACTTGAAAATGCATGATTTAATGCCTCTTTATGTACACTGCAGTTAACAATGGGCACATTTTAGTGATTAGTCCATTCCCACCAGTGTAAATATTGATGACAGCTTTGTGCTCAAATACTCACCTTGTTGGCTGCTGTACACACAGAGAAGCATATATTGATATATATTTGTAAACATCCCCCTTTTTTTAGACATTTTACTCTTTTACTCTTTAAAAATGTTTCTTTTATAAGTATGGGCTGATGTGTCAGCGTCTCACTGATGCTCCATTCAGTTTGTAATTAATTCATCTGAATGTGAAACACATTAAGCACATTGTCACAGGGAAAATCAAAGCTCTAAATGCATTTGGATAGCATGTCATACAACAGCGGCTGTCAGTTTTGGCCCTCAGGACTAGTTTTATTATATCTTACCAGGAAGCTACAAGCATTCAGAACAGTTTTAATAGTTTCAGCCGTGTGTGCCACCACTGCACATCTGACAGGAGCAAGATATAGTACTTCAACTGTCAAAAGACAGTTGAAGTACTAGTGTTCTTTTACTGTTAATTTTAACATTAATTTTACACTTTTATTAAGTTGGTGGAGGCAGATTTAGTAGATTCTGGGTTTTTTTCTTTTTTCTTCCCTTAAATAAAATGTAGTTGGTTGGTTTAATTGAGCTTAAGTTATTGAGCTGGCTATTATAATATGACTTACATGACTTTTAATGTGAAAGATCTCCTGGTTACTTTCACAGTGTGTTGTCCTTGTACTGTAGCAGCCAGTGTTGCAGGAAATATACAGCTGGGTGTTTAACGGTGTTGGGGCTGTTACTCAGTTACACATTACTTAACATCAGTATGTTGCTTAGTTACTCAGTGGAGCCAGCACTGGTCTTTACATTTTTTTGTAATTTTGTCTTTGTGTGTCACCACAGTAGATTTTACATCAGACAATCAAGATGTGATTTAAGTGTAGATTTCAGCTTTAATTCAAGGGTTTAACTAATATATCGCAAAAACTGTTTCACAATTACAGACCTTTTTATTCAAAGTACTCCTTTTTCACACGCTAAAGCTTGATTAGATTAACTAAGATCATCTAAAGTATAAGTATAAGTTTAAGTATAAGTTTTAATACTTAGATGAAGTCAGTTAATGTCTGCCTGACGTGGACATAAACAAATGTTGTTTCCTCCCTTTAGACAGCCAGCATGGCCTTTACTGCAAGTTTTGTGTCTACAGTATCTGAGAAGTTTTCTCTGTTGGGTTTAAAATTTACAAAACAGCTACTTGTTGTATTTCTGCATCTTACTTACAGCGCCTCTGTCAGTCTGCCCCAGGGCAGCTGTGGCTACAATGTAGCTTGCCATCACCAGTGTGTGAATGTGTGGATGAATGTAATGTAAAGTGCTTTGGGGTCCTTAGGGACTAGTAAAGCACTATATATATACAGACCATTTACCATTTACATTTGTGTAACTAAGATTTCTGTACGTCTATGGATGTCAGACAGCCCAAGCTTACAGCTCTGAATGGATGTTTACTGTTTTTGTTTGTTTATGTTTTCTCATTTTGCTTTTTGACTGAAGAAAAATTCGAGGACATTAATGACATTTGATTACAAATTTAGTGCCAAAATCAGATTCATAACAGAAGTCGGACATAACTGGGTCTAGAGTCTACAAATATACTATAGAGGACCACAAGAGCCACACGCATCGAAATAAAAATTTCTGTGCTTAATTAATGAATTGTAAAATAAAATCTGCATTTGTAAATTCATTTTTGAATTCCAATTTAATAAACTGATTTTTAAAATGCTTTTTAAGTCTTCATTTCAAAAACCTTTTTCGAATTGTACTTTAATAAACTGCATTTCAAAAAACATTTCCCTTTCCCGTTTTCTCAGGGATTACACGTGGATTAGCAGTTGGATTAGCAGTTGGATTAACAACTTCATTTTAAAAATCATGCTGCTATTCAAATTAGCCACACCGTGGGACGTAAGGAGCTCTCTGATTGGTCAAACAGCTGCCCGCTTTATTCACTGTTACGCGCACACTTTAGGCGCCACAGTGCACAATGCACACTGTTGGAGAAGTAGTTATGACCTGGTATATTTGCTGGATCAATAGCTAGCTAGCGCTTCTAATGTATCCTTCATGGCCCACCATATCCCAGAATTCATAGCGCGGCCCAGCGCCAAATTCATTTCCAATAATGGCGGCCGCTACTAAGTTTTAATATTGCTCTTATTACTCTTTCTGGGCCACAAAAGAAACTTTTAACATATTTTCAAGTGAGAATGTAGCTGTGTGAACTTCAAATATTTGAAGTTTACACAGAAATGGATTTTGAAATGCAGTTTATTAAAGTGGAATTTGAAAATGTTTTTTGAAATGAAGACTTAAAAAGCATTTTAAAAATCAGTTTATTAAATTGGAATTCAAAAA
>VUQR01030626.1:0-14557 GCA_015108515.1 Hemichromis elongatus
TTGATTTCAAAACAGTTGTATGTCCATTATACCCTCCATCCCCCCACCCTGAGTTCTCCCCCCACCAGGTCGACACTAGACAAGACACCGCAGAGAACCAGTCTCTGACACGCACGCGCGCGCGCGCGCACACACACACACACACACTCAGAGCACACACACACACACACACACACACACACACACACACACACACACACACACACACACACACCTCTCAGGTACAGCACTCTGCTACACTGCTCAGGAAATTGGACCCTCAACAGTCTGTGTATTGGAAATGAAATTCCTTTCAAAGACCTGCACACACACACACGCACGCACGCACGCACACACACACACACAGTTTTAAAGACAGTGTTTGTCGCAGCTTGCTGGTTTTAACTGCAGAGTCTTATCTACAGAACCACTATCGGTAGTTTAAGGATGGAGCTGATGGAGCCTTGTTTTCTCTCTGTCTTTCTGCCTCTGTGTCTGTCTGCTCTCTTACTGACAGTCAGTGTCTCACGCCCACGTGTGCCGCTGACCGATAAATCATTGATGTTAATTACATGACACGTAGCCTGTTGGAGAGACGGTGAGAGTCTGGCACAGAAAAGTAGACGGTGGACAGATTGTTAGTGGATATCCAGCATCAGTAAAAGTGTTGATGAGTCTCAGAAACTAGATTAGGTTCTGTGATTTATGCAAGTGATCAGTCTGAGGGGGGAAAAAGCAGGAGCCAGGAGTTTATCCTGATTATTTGGTCAAGATGTACCCGTTGGTGCATTAATAGATGATAATGGTCATTATCCATTTGGCCGTTTCCAATACAGTGTTCAGAGCTGCCCTAAGTCTTCAACAGTGTGCTGGAAACAGTCCTCAGATTTGATCCATGTTAACATGATGGCGTCACACAGCTGCTGCAGATTGGTGAATCTCCTGTTCCACTAAATTTTAAAGGTGCTCTGTTGGACTGAGATTTGTGACTGTGGCCCGTTTGAGTACAACAAAGTCATTCCTATGTTAAAGTAACTGTTTGTTTGCCCATCTGCTCCAAGGTTCAACCTGTTGTGCATTCAAAGATGCTCTTCTGCATATTTGGGATGAGTGGTTGTTTAATTTGCTGTTGCTTTCCTATGAGCTTCAAGAAGTCTGACACTTCTTCTCTGAACCCTGGCGTCAGCAAAGCATTTTCATCCAGACAACAGTAATTTCCTCCCTGTCCACTCAACAGCCGGCAACCAACAGTAGTCTGTGGTAGCGAAGTGTGAGCCAAAGCCTGCTGCTTTACAGAAGAGAACAAGAACTCCTGTTTCCAGCTGTAGTCTGCAACAAAATGAGAGGATATTTTTGGATAGCGGCTAAATGCTTTCCATGACTAGGTCAAAGCACAGCAGTGATCTGGCCTTAACATGGTTTTGATTGGGGATAGCTGTTAGCAGGAGCTGAACTTTCACAATAAGAGCAAGGAAGTTGTTAATGGACGGAAAGGTAAAGTAAACCTGGAGATTCATCCAGGTAAATGTTGTTTGTGGGGAGCACTGTAAGGAAATAAAAATAAAGTTGTTTTTTTTTTTTTAAAGGCCTGAACTGTTTTCGTTTCTTATCAGTTTCAGTTAATCCTGTGAAAAAGTGAAAACGTGCTTTGAAGGATCTCAATGTTGTCCCTGTTCTCGCAGCTTGATGAAACTCGAGCCTCAGGTCCAGGTGATTTTTCACCTTAGGTTTGTATTGTAAGTGAAATTGAGGATGTGGAGCTGTTTTTCCACTTGGTGTGAACGCATGAAATATTTCCATTGAAAACATTCATTTGGTGATTTGCAGGTAAAAAGATGTCTAGACATCCTAAATATAGTCCAGACTGCAGGTCCACTGAAGTGCTGTTTAGCCTTCGGTTCCACTAAACCTTAAATCTTAACCTGCAAATCACTGACTCACTGCTTATGACACAAACAACACGAAGGAAAAACACAAAACAGCAAAACAGCTGTTTGTTAGCACAATAGAGTATTGAAAAGTGCTTTTGTTAGACTGAAACTTGCATTAGATAATAGCCACTGACTTGATGACTTCAATCATCCCGTCTCTCATATTTTCCAGCTTAAAAAATGGTCAGTTTAAAGTTTTAGAGAAGATCGTTTGTGCGTTATGCATCACTCGTATCTCTACCTGTTGTAGGACTCCCTCTAGACACCAGTTTCTCCCCATACTGGCATTACAGAGACAAACTATGTGTTTCTCTGTCAGGCTGACAGATTGAGCGGTGATGAGAAGCCCTCCCGAGGTGGTCTGTCCTTCATGCGTGCACGTGTGCGAATATGTTTGTGCGTGCCGTGGCATTTTATTTGTGTTTCTCGTCTGGAGTTTTTATCATCTGACGAGTTAAACTGAGAGCAGGAGGAAGCATTTGGCACTTCCAAGTGCAGATGAGTGTGCGTCAGCCATCCAGCAAGGCTGCTTTGTGTGTTTATTGGTGCAATTTCCTATCTTCACTAAGTAGCTTTCAGAAAATGATTTAAATCAAATTAAGTTTAAAGTGCTTTAAATGCTCTAATAAAAAGCAAAGATGGCAGAACAAATGTGTATCCCCTCTGCTTTTATAAACAGCCAATGTCCTCACGGTTGTAGCTGCAGTTTAAAATCTGTCGTTACTTATAAACAGCCGGCTTACGGAGCAGCTTTGTTTTCATTATTTACGTTGTTATGTTGCTCTTAAAATTCATTCCCAGGTGATATTAAAAAAAGCTTCGGTTCAGCGCCTTTGGAACTGTAATTTCCTCCGTAGCAAATTTGCCAATTTATCCTCTCAGCTGTTTGCAGCTCTGAACTGGAATCCCCATTAACCTTGAGGCTTAGTCATTTTGGCAAATTCCCATTAACCTCCAGAACGAGTTGTTTGGTGAATTCCTATTAACCTCCAGTATTAGTCGTTTATCAGACAACAAAGAAGTGTTCGTGAGAGCTTTGGAAACTCATTTGGAAATGTTTTTTTTCTCTCTCTCTCGCTCTCCCACATAGTGATCAGCGGAGCAAAACACATGTAACAGGCAGGTTTGCGTTCTTTAAGGGCTAAACAGATGAAATAAAAGTGGAATAATCCAGAAGAGACAGCCTGGGCTCAAATCAGTTCCAGCTTCTGCCCACAGTCAGTAGTTTTCATCTATGTGCATATATTTCTAATCTTTACAAAAACAATTTAAAAAAAAGGGTTGGTAAAGTCCTGGTGGTAGAGGACTCCATGAATCCCAGAGGAATGCTAATTTCTTCCATGTTTTAGACCAAAACAAACATGGTTGTTTTGGTATAGATTGCTCTGTTTACATGGAGTGCAATCTGAGCTGAAAGGGCAAGAAAAGAGGAAGAGGTGAGTCTGAGTCTGACGGAGATCCTGGAGCATAGACTGTAGATAAAAGATGGAAATGCATACCGGGCATATGTCACTCTCAATAAGCAAGTTCATCAAAGCATCATCAGGCAAGTTGTAGTAAAAGTTTTACCAGAAGAACAAGCTTTTGCAGCAGGTCCTAAATATGTTTGCTTCTGTTGGAAAGTTGGACATTTTAACTTGGGGGTCTATGGGGAGGCGGCCCTGAGTGGCCATTAGCGGGACTGCAGTTCGCGGCACATCTGCCTCAGCTTTTTCAAATTAGCCATTAAAACCCACCATATTTATATTCAGTATGTGATTGTGAATAATCGTCTGTGTTCACCCTGTGATAGACTGCAGAGCTGATCAGTGCTCACCACCCCTCTCTTTTGCTCCTTGTGAGCTAGGATAGTTTCTAGGACACTATATGGGCTGTAAATCTGATTTAGCATGTAATTGACAGCCCTAATAGTTTCTAATCCCGCTGAGAGCCTGTATGATAGGAGAGTATCGATGATGGATGGAAGTGCAGTGATCGGTCACTCTGTGTTTCACTTTTGCCCCGATAAGTAACAAGTGGCAGCGGACTGTATAAATTTAGCAATATCTCAGTAACTACTCATCTCACTCTTTCTCTTGCATCACATAAACTTTCTTCGTGTTGGCCTCAGTCCAGCTGAGTGCCATCATACAGCAGCTCATAGCTTATTGAATAAAGCAGAAGCCTCAGTGAGTCAGAGGAGATTAGGTTGCACTCGGTGTGTGTGCTTTCCCTCCCGTGTCTCCTGCTCAGTGGTGTGTGTCCATCCTCTCGTGTTTTGGAGGCCTAATCTAAGCATGTCCATGAATTCTTCTTTAATGTGGACCGCATATCACATAAAGGACAAAATGAATGCTCGTTCCCAACAGAGCAGTCAGTGTTATATTTTCCTTTGTTATATTTCATGATTTCAAGAATATGCATTAAAATATTGAATTGAAGCAACACTGTAAAGAAGAGGGGGTTAGGCTGATACAGTCTTATAGAAAACAATTAAGTTATTCCTGCTAAAGGTAGCTCCACAAGCTCCTGAATCACAGGGTGAACTTTATAAACTTTCTTTTTAATGTGAAAACAAGAGTTAAATACTCCGATAAATCTACCGCACTTTGTTTTTTGCAAGCTTTTCATTAAATTTAAATGAACGGTATATTTTCAAGGATATCAGAAGTATTGATTATCTGAAGTTTCAAACAGAGGCCAGAGACTTTGGATACACTGACTGAGAAATATGCAAGAACCGCATCCGAGAGAAGGGTTTGTAAAGGGAAGATAGAAAATTGACGTCTGGCATTAAGGAGGAGCAAATATGATGTTCAGCAGTCGGAGCGATGCCAAACCAGAAGTGTATTAAGGGAGAAAAATGATTATGGGGAGAAGGAAGGCAAATACAAGAGGAGATGAAAATGCGAGGAAAAAATGTCAAGGAGCGTAAGTCGGTCTGAACCCATGGGTTCCCTGTAGTCAGCCTACGGTTGTGAAACTGAGTAAATATGAGTGAAGGAGGAGTGATGGGTTGAGATGCAGCCTGCAGCCTGGCAGTTTCTTAATGTTCTGTGTCATCTCGGTTAGTGCGATTTCCACAGTGATTTCCCCCGAATCCATTCGGCATTCAGGAGAGGACGCAGCACGATGGCAAGGAAGATAAAAACAGCGGCTCCCAGCAGCAGCAGCAGGGTGCACACATTTGGACTCAGACTAGCATGCTTCCTCATGCCTCTAATCAGCCTGAAGCGAGTCTGATTATACTTGTGTACTCATACATAGTTAATTTTCACATGTTTGGACACTCTTTTGACTGGTACTGTTTTTAAATACGGATGGCTTCTTTAAAGTGATGTGATTGAGAAAGCAATGCAGGGTTATTAAACTGCTGTGCTTCTGTTTTTCAGTGGAGTCGACTTGAAAATGTTTCCAGAAGGTTGATACTTTTTTTTTTTTTTATCTAAAGTGGATGGAGGGGAGTAGAGTGCTGGTTTCTTAATTTGTGAGGTTACAGTAAAGACTCAAACCACAAGTGCAATAATAAAATGATTTCCTAAACAGTGATACAATCATTTTTTCACACATTGAAAATCTGATTTCCTTAAACCTGCACAAAAGAAGCAGAATTGAATTCTTTTCCACGATAAATAAACGACTGGACTAAACGTACGCATTAACTTTAAACATCAGTGAATGATCATGCTGTGAGTGACATTACTCATATTAGTCTGGTTATTATTAGCAGTGCCAGCACCAGCAGCCTTCTTGCCTTGCACGCCTGAGCAGTGGTTGGAGTGGAATAATGTTACAAGTATCACTGTGAAAAGTCCCTTTTTTTCTGAGAACACCTTATCTGAATTCCTAAAGAAGATCCCAGTGAAGCTGTTAATGTCCCAAACGTTTCATCAACATTAGCTTCTTACACGTTGGTAACAGACATGCTAAAGTCAGCTGCAGGTCCTTTGGTGTCTTTGAACTTCCGGATATCAAATATGGTACGCGCTTCATCTTTTTGTTGTATGTTGTGTTTGACCAGGTGGCTCCTCAGATTAGTTGTGTTGCCATGGACACCTTTGTACTTTGCACATTGTCTCCATTGAGTTTTGAAAAGCGTAACCACACTTGTAACCACACCCTGTTTGTGTGTTGCTTGTTCTTCAACACGTTGCAGAAGTGACGTCACATGGTCTTGCCGCCTTCCTCTGGCACTGAAATTTGCCACAGATTGATTTGGTACTGGGTAGTCACACAGCTGACATACAGATGTTTGATGTGAAAAACAAAGAATTGCAGAAGTTGGTGGTGCACGTGTCTTCCTCTTGCTTGTTTAAAAGTTCCCACAATAGTGGAGTGGAGTGTTAACTATTTTGGGATGGACATGTTACACATTTGAACCAACAGCTGGCATTGTGCACAAATCAGATCTGACTAGTTAGTTTAGCTGATTGGTATTCCCCGGGATTGATGAGTGAGGCCAAGGAAATTTTAAACATCTGGATGGCCTGTCGGACACATCTTTGCTTCTTAGAGGAGCAAAGCCATAGAACAAGTTAATGTCCTGCCATGAATTAAGACCTGCAGGAAACTTTAAATAACTGTCACAGGATATTATCACTATGTAAATGTGTCATCTTTCATAAAAGCCACATCATAACTCGCGACGCACAACCTAGGAATGTGTGTGTGGATAGAAGCATGCAGTAAAGCCCTTTAACAGTCACATCCTGTTCATAGATGACTTACAGCCTGTGATCTCTAGAACCCATGAGAACAGGAGCTTAAGTGGGTTTGAAGCATTCTGACAGTGATTGATACCAGCAGGGAGCTCTGAATACAGACCACACTGCTGGTCCTTATCAGTGACACATCCGGCACATCCAAAGCAAGATGTCAGCTGTTTGCAGAGGGAAAGGAGACGTGGTCTGACTGCTAGTGGGGAGTCGGCGAAGAAGTTCTGTCAACAACCTTAAAACTCTTTCACGACAACACTAAACAGCTTTGTGAAATAATCTTCTGTTTGTGTTGGATCCAGATCCGTCTTTGATGTTTCAAGAAATGAGCTGCAGGCGTGAGATTAAAACTAAAAACTGGACACCTCCAGTCACACGTGATTCATCGAATTAGTTCCACAAAACCCGGGAGCATTCGGCGGTAAACTGTAGAGAGATAGAAGAACAGTTAGCATAATTGCTATTATGGTTGTTTTGCTACGCTGCATCTGTCTCTGTGCTCTTTTTCTGGTCTAATTGTTTTGAAACTGCCGAGTTAGAGGTCTCAAAAGAGCAGCAATATTTTCGAAAGATACACCAAGCAGCTAAATTACCAACAGAGGGACTTCAATTTCTGTCCTTTTTGCTGAGGCTTTATTGGCAGTACAGGCTCTGCATCGCAGTCTTTTCCTCAACAGAAGTCATAAGTTGATGATGGGAGGGGGTGAGTCACGCACACAGGAACGATGTTAAACTATAAGGACACTAAGAAGCGAGTTTGTCCCCGTACAGCTTTGAGAATGAGCTCAGACGGCACCTGCACTTCTTGAGGTGGACCACAGATCTAAAATACAACTCCCTCGACATAAGAGAAGATAAATATTAAGATTTGAATGAAGCAATTAAACCGTCCATCTGGATTCAGTTTGTTGGAGCGGTCTTTGATCGCATTCCTGAAAGGCCCAGATCTCTGCGGGTTCTCGCTCTATTGAGGATAATATAACGTCTTGGGTGGCTCGTATAGCTAATAAACCATTGCAGGAGTTTAGATCTCACTTAAAAGTTAACATCCAGGACTAATTCTTAATTCAAATTATTTATGGGGATTTTCATTTGAATTTAGTAGTTTCACTTGCGGGTGGAGGGTTAACTCGCCTAAAACTACCCATGCAGCTTTCTCAGACTGTGACTCCATAAAGTTTAGTCTCTGTGAATTCATTGTAAGCAAGTTTATCATGCCAGTTTGTTTAGTGTTCATGTTGTGCACAAGTAGCCTATACTAAAGCTATTCCAGGATTAGCAATAAACTCTCACCCTTTATAGGTTAGTAAAGCTACTTTGCAGTTAAACTCGTGTTTATTAGTTTTATATTTCTGCCAACTTTTCTCTTTGGTTTCACTGGAGTTGCAATTTTTGTGTTGTTGTTTGGTTATGTGGAAGGAAGATGTCAACTCAACACTCAATGGAAACCATCACTGCTGCTGGCTTGGACTTCAAGTGGACTTCAAAGAGTTATAACTGGGATGACTTATCAGCCGGTGTGTCTCCAGCTGTCTGTGTCCACAACAGAGTGGCTCAAGGACGACGACTGTAAGCCCTCCTCGTCTCCAACAGCAGCAGGTAGTCCTGAGGAAAGGCCACCATTTAGAAGCTAAAGAGTTTGATGATTTTGTTGCAGAAAGTGGTTGAAACCAAAGATGGAGCTTAAAAGACTTAGGTGCTTGTGTATCTCACTGGGTTTCACAAGCAACCCATGTTTCTTCAAGCTATGGCAGAGGCCATGGTTTGAATCTGCCCCGAGGCCATTTAACCTGCACACTCTCTTTGCTTTCTTTTGCGCATTGTCCTATCAAAATCAGAAGCTGCAGTACATGTGAGAAAAATGCTTTTAACACATCTGCCGGTCAGAGATGTGACTCCAAATTATTGCTAAAAACCTTTTAATATGCCGATGTTTTGTTAATAGCTGTTGCTGCTTTAGCACAAAAAAAAGGACCTTTTTTTTTTTTTTGCCTTTGTTCGCTTAATATACTTAAAAAATCCAAGGAGATCTGTTGCTTGGTGACGTTAAGATGCATTTTATGTACATTTGTAGCCCTCTTCCACTTTAGGCTTTTCACTTGTCTGGATTTAGATGAAATCAGCTGAACTAATAGAATACTTAGAATGCTTTTGAATTCTGAGAAGCGAGCACTGCTGCAGTGGTCTGACTAATATCCCGGATATATTTGTCCACTGGCTCCTGCTGTTCACTGAACTCTTATCCATTTCCTGCCCTAAAACCAAAATGAATGTGCACAGTGCAGCTCTTCTGCGACTAAAGGTGCCAAATAATTTATGACTTTCGGGAGTTTCTCTAAAGTCCATTGGATCCTTCTTTTTTTTTCTTTTTTCCTTCTTAGCTCAGGAACAGAGGGGCTTGAAATGGAAGCTTTGAAAGCCAAAAATCTTATCACAGAGACCGAGTAATGGTCGAGCCACTGGTATTGATCAACAACCCTATCAACTTGAGCAGATATATTGTGGTCATTTTTCTGCTATGGGCCTCAGTAGAAATCTTTGTTATTGACCTCCTAAAATATAGATGACAGGCATTAATGAAATATGATGGGTGCCTGTCTCCGTGTCTGTAAACTGCTCAGTCGTAAAATTAACATTTTGAACAAAGCACAGCTTGAGTAAGAGAAAATGAGCAATTTTTTTTTTTTTCCCCGTCAGTATTCCTGACTCGGTCCAAACACAAGCCTACAAAACCCCAAGAGTGATAATGAACCCTTTGTTATTAAGCCACCCATTTCAACTACTTAAATTTTGTCTGGACAAATTAGGATTTAGCAGATGAAAAGATGAAACGGTTCTCAAGATTGTAGTAAAGAAGCTTGATTTAAGAGCTCACAGTTACATAAGTGGACAGGTAGCACTCAAAAGACAGATTTACACATATTAATATCTATCCCACGTTTCCCTCTCTTGAGCCAGATTATATAATATGCTCCAGACCTCAGCAGCTTCCTCAATACTCCCAATAGATCAAGTTTGATTATTTGAGATTAAGGTAAAAAAATAAGCTCAAGAGACAGATTGACAGCTCTGAGAGATGGATTAAATAGCCTGGATATTCTACATGAGCATCTTCCAGCAGTTTAATGAGTTTCTGAACGGCCAGAGGAAAGAGGAGGTCGTGGGGATGGAGAGGATTTAATAAGACCACCCACAGAGAAACGGGGAGAGATGAAGAGCAGGCAGGCAGGACTTTGTTTCACCTTCTGAACCTCATTATGGAAATATGCTACATTTCTGGTTGCCTTGGCTGCATTTGTGCTTGTCCCTGTGTGCATCTCCAGCTGACGACTGAGGCGGGACAGAGATTAAGTCGTGAACAGTGCAGGGCCGGGAACTGTGGTGTAGAGCTTCTGTAACGTATGATGAATGTCAGGATTTCATAGCTTTATGAAAACAAATAAGTCTTCCACGGAGAGAAGGCGCAGAGGACATCCGTGTTTACATTTTTTTTTTTCATTTATTTGTGGAAGTTGTTTTTGGTTTCCACGCTGCAGCTGTAGGTCTCTCGTCTTGCGGTCTATTATGGTTCAGAGTTAAACTGGGATTGCAACTTAGAAAATTTGCGTTTAATGTTTAAGTCACAACCTGTAACGTTTAATCATAAAGAGAGTTCATGCAATGTTGTGTTCAGTAGCTGAGCTAAGGAGTGGACATAACCATTACAAAGTTACTGGGAACCCCTCACCACCAGTGGTAAAGCCAGTTTGGGTTGCACACGCATTCTACTGGTACTGGAGATAAACCAGTAACTACTATTTTATGTGCAAGGAGGTTCTTGCAGAACTATTTGTCAGGGGCGTCTCCGTTAACAGCATTTCATTTGTAAATTATCTTGATGTTTTAAAAAGATTAGGGTTATATAAAAGAGAGTCCTCGCTGTCACTTCTACATGATAGTCATGTGTGGCTAAGCAAATACTCTGGCCTTGGGAGGTTTGCCAAAAAGAAGAATAGTTAGCAAGATACAAGTTTCTGTGACCAACCCAGCTCTGTAAAAGTAACAGTAGTAACTGCAGAGGTGGCCTGAACAGTCCAGACTAGTTACAAGCCCGCTAACACAAGGAGGTGCATCCATCTCAGTAACAAGCAATGAATCTGAAGAGTGCAGCACTATTCTTTACCGTTCAAATATTTATCCATTTTCTTCTGCTTATCCAGTCCAGGGGTTTGCAGTGGGGGCTGGAGCCCATCCCAGCTGGGTACATCCTGGACAGGTCGCATATCTGTCAGATGAACATTCCCCATAACATTCACACCTATGGTCAATGTAGGAGTCACCAGTTAATCTAACCCCATACGTGTTTTTGGCCAGTGGGAGGATGCTCGAGTACCTGGGAGAAGATGCACACCATACAAAAACGGCCCTAGCTGAATTGAAACCCAGGACCTTATGGCTTTATAAAGCAAGCAGACATTCACCTCGGCAGCCAATATTTGATATTCATTTGATTTGATCTGAGTTTGCATTTCGTGTTAATTAGCGAGTGTGACATACTGGGGTTTTGAACTGGGGAATTATGTACCTGTTAACACAGTAACTTTGACTTTTTTATAGCGCTAATGCGAACCGCCACTTTGTGTTTGGTTATATGTTATCTCGTATAAGTCCAGACAGACAACAAATGGGAACAAATAGAAGTTTATGAATATTCATGCACAGAAACTTGTGAGGAAGCCAAATAATCAAGTTTGAATATTTTTGACAGTGTAATTTTTAATCAGTGAAAGTAATGTAATTATGCATTAATCTGCATTATATTATTCTTTAATCAGTTCGGGGGTTTTTTTTCCCAATGTGGGCGAAAGAAATCGTGACAGTAAATGTGCATTGCAGGTTCCCAGAGCTAACGCTGACTCTTTGAACGTGTCGTTTGGTTGAACTAATATATTAAAAATCAAACACTGTTTCTAAAAAAATGAGAAAAACATCAATTCAGATATTTGGCATTGTTCCTCATCGTTTTAACTCTGACTTTGTGAAATAACTTTACAGGTAAAGTGAAAGTTTGTTGGTTATAATATCACAGACAGAAGGATAACCCCGAGTCTTCAGGCAGAGGCTCCTGCTTTATCGCAGACACTCGTGCAGCCTTTGACCTCTGCCTCAGTAGTTGGACACTTCATTGTTTGATCTTGAGGTCATGACCCTAGTGCAACCCTGACAGAAACCTGAAAGCTTTTTCCTGCAACAGCTTTGTCTTCTAGATCACCCTCAGACGTGTTCCCTCGTAAAGACGAATCGCTGTGCAAAGCCATAAAGTCTGAAGTTGGACGTGCTGACAGATCTCTTCGTGGACGAAGCATGGAGTTAATTAATACTTTGTTGCTCTTGTTTTATTGCTTTGCTCTGTTATCATACTGACATTGTCTGAGCATGTCTGGTTGTTATAAAGCTGTTGCTAATGCTTGTTTAGTTGTTAAATGAGTAAAGTAAGGGCTTCGGGGTATTCCATATATAAATGGTAAATAGCCTGTATTTGTATAGCGCTTTTACTAGTCCCTAAGGACCCCAAAGGGCTTCACACTACATTCAGTCATCCACACATTCACACACTGGTGATGGCGAGCTACATTGTAGCCACAGCTGCCCTGGGGCGCACTGACAGATAAATGGTACCAGTTTTGGTGCACATTCAGCTCCTCCTCGCTGCTGTTTTAGAGGCAGCCCACTTTTAAATGGGCTTGAGGAGCAAACCTTAGAGTCTGAAAAGCAGAGGGTTGGGTTCATATCTAATCTGTGGACTGCATCTTCTAGTCATTGGTGAATTTCTTGGAGCAACTCCTTCCATATCCACCCTTCCCGGCAACTTTGCGGTGCTGTGTGGGCACCAGTCTTTGTTTTTTTGTTTTTTTTAGTAGAAGTTATTCTGGATAAAGTGAACGGAGGTCCATGTGGCAGCAAGCTTGTGGACCAAGTTTAAGGGTTTTTGCCTTCAATAGGAACCAGTAGACTTGCTGATCAAAGAGACAAAAATAGTCAGTTTGGTCTTTTTGAGGCATATGCCACATCGCTATCTTACTTCAGAATCAGTGTTTTTGACATTGTTAGTTGAATCCTAGAAAGACTGAACACAAGAACAATGTTTACCTTGTTGACTGGACTCTGTGTATTTAAACAACCTGAAATAAAATGCTGTTTTATGAGGTTAAGCTGCTGGATCAACACTGTACCAAAATCTACACGTCTGCTAGGAGGTCCAGCAGTTAAGGATGTCATCTATTTCAAGCTTATTTAGAGTTTCTATCTTTAGTCTATTGTTGTGGTGGAGCTGTTTGGAAGCTGAGGTTTGCTCGGTTGTTTCCCAACCTTATTTCTTCATGTTGGGTTTTGGTGTTCTCTGCATGTCCACTCCCAAAGTCCTACCCCTGTGTATGGGAAAAGGGGAAAGCCCCTTTGGAGCTCTCCGAGGAATACTGCCGCTCTGTGGTGTGACAGCAGGAGGTAATTAAGAACAGTAGTGCTCTTTACTGCAGCATAAGGACAAATGACCTCTGCAGGAACTTCTGTGATTCTGCGGACTTTCCCATGCAGGCCTTCATTTTTTTTTTAAACAGGAAACTGTTCATGGCTGTGCAGTGCTTTATCTTATCAATACTAATGAAAATTCAGTGTGCGATTCTGTCTGGACCGTATTTTTCTACGCCCTTTTCTCCTTAAAATGTTCCAGCAATTAGTAAACAAATACTTGGTTTAATGAAATGTTTTGAGGAAATTAAAACTAAAGCCAAGGGTAAAATTGCTGCCAACATATTCTGTCCCTCTAATCACAAATTAAAATGTTTATAATGTAAAAATTAGACTAATCATGTGAACACTCATCAGACTTTATTATTCTCCAATTGCACCCATTGCGTTAATGAGTCCAGCGTTATAACGGCCAATAAGATGACAACGAGACCCTACAGCAATCACTCGTAAGCCATAAGCCATAATTATTTCATATTTAAATGAACCGATGGTGCAGCCCAACGTTTTGAATATCACCTTAGATATTGTTGTTCTGCTACAGGTTGATATTAAGTAAGAAACAATTTTTGGGGGGAATAAAAGAGGAACAGTGTAGTTGAAAATCTAAGTGTTTAAAATAATTTAATACCAGCTGATTTAACTTAAGCCTTTAACGAACTGTAAGGAATTGACTGCTGTTACTTTGTGTCCACAAACTTCTATGCTAGGGTCGGGCACAGATCGATTTTGCAGCAATCTCTTCACAGTTTCAAAACACCTTGTTGCGTTGTCGTCTCCAATGCAAACTATGAGCGACTGCAGCGATCTGCTAGCGACTAAAGCTAGCGAGCAGGTGTTCAGAAGCACTTTATAACTCTGTGCGACTTGTTTTACCTAGCAACAGCCAGCAACCAATTGGCAACCTGTTGAAGTGTGTGCATCTAGGCTCGTGAGATTTCAGAGCAATCTTCAGCAACCTCTCGCCAACGATCCCAGCGGCGTGCACTGGTAAAGTGCTGCCCCCTGATGGTTACATTTTTTGAATGGCGCGTTTTTCTGCATTGTTTCCCAGTCCTGTCAAATATCTGCACGAGCCAGAGGTTTACTCCTCATTAGATCTCTGTGTTTGACAGGCCCTCTGCAAATTCTGGAAGCAGCCCTCTGTGAATTAACTTTAGGGCCTTAATACTCGAAAGCCAGCCAATAAAAACATTAACGATACCACAAATGTTTTCAGGCTGTCGCTAATACTAGCTCCCCATGCATTTCTGGCTTTGAATATTTTAGTTATAACTTAAAACCGTGTAAATTACCCTCAGGTTTATATACCACTGTCTTCTTAATGAATTTCTAAGCTATATTGGAAGATAATTTGTTAAGCTTCTTGGTTTTTGAATGCAAAAGTATGCCTGAAGTTTAAAAAGAGCATTACCAAGTCTGGTCCAGATCTACCTCTGCTATGAT
>VUQR01030626.1:24133-43357 GCA_015108515.1 Hemichromis elongatus
TTAGATCTAAAAAAAAAAAAAAGATCGTTTGGGCACCGTATAGATTTTTGGGTGAATGAAAAAAGCTGTCTCAACTGGCATTTTCTTTATTATGTCAATCTGAAATTAACCCATCTAACTAGTTGAGCAGCAGCTGAGTCGGTTATATGTGGATGAAATTGTGTTCAGACATTAGTAAGGCATACAGTGTGTTTTCATCATGTTTCATCATTAATTGCGCAGCGTGATGCTGTTCTTACCTCAACCTGGCAGCCGCTCGCCCCCTTCCTGCTGTTCAGAGAGGCAGCGCCTGCGTGTGAGTCATTGAAGGGGGAAGACGACTCGGCTGCACAGCTTTGAGCTCGCTGTACCGCCCTGCTCTCATAGCTCGCATTTCTTGGATAAAAACCAGCCAGCAAAACTGATTTACAAGACTCCTCTCCAGTGTGTGTGTGTGTGTGTGTGTGTGTGTTGATTTAGAAGACTTAAAGTATAATAAACTATCGTGACAATCTCTGCGAGGAAAAGCACATCAACCTGTAAATCACATCACAGCATTCAGCACTTGTTCTCCATCTGTCATGCAGCTGCAGCAGCAGTGTGTGTTTACAGTACACTCATGCAGGTTTCATTTTGCACATGTTGAACCTAAATCTCTTTGTCTTCCTCCTCCTCTTGTGGTTTTTTGTTCAGCTTGTTTTTTAATGTTTTCTCTGCACTTTCTCATCTTATTGGGTGTATATGTTTACTTCACTCCTGTGTCTTGACACACACACATACTTATCTTCTCGCTTTTGCTGTCAGCACCAGTCATTTGATATGGTCTCAGTGTTATAGGGGAGGGAAATTCCAAGAAAGCAAGCGTTAACTCCCTTTATTGGATTTCCAGCCACCAGGGCCTTCCTTAATATCTATGCTATGAGTAACTTAACACCGAGCTGAAAAGTGTTCTTTACATTGGCACTGACTTTAAACTCAGAACCAGCAGTGATGTGAATGTACATCGCAGAGGTTAAGCGTGCTTTCAACAGCTACAGGACATTCAGCTTGACTTTTTTCTTTTGTTGACAGTTTTTAAGCCCAAAATTTGTTCTGTTTTATCTTTTTTTTTCATCTCCACAAGCTTTAGAGGGAAATGGCTTCATCATTAGGTACTAAAACCAGCCCGTGTCTGACGTCGGATTCCTTCTGATGATGTCATTTGGAAATAGTTCTAGGTGTTGGCTGGCAAAAATTAAAAACCAAGGCTACTATAATTAAATTTGGCCAGTCTCCTCTTCGGGGTCACTTTCTTCTACATGTTGAAGAGATGTGAACATAACTGTTGGAGGTGGAGATCACTTAGTGAAAGTCCTGTTCTTAGTCCTGTGTAGTTGGACAGAATTTCTAGGCGCAGTCAAGGGGTGGAGGGTTCTGCTTTTTGCAGATGATGTCGGTTGTTGGCTTCATTTAGCCTTGCTTGTACTGTGACTCTCTGCAGCCAAATGTGAAGTGGCTAGGCTGTGAATGAGCCCCAAGTCTGAGGCCTTTGTTCTCATTTGAAATCAGCTGGAGTGCCCACTCCAGGTCGCTGGTGAACCTTTGCCCTGTGTGGAGGAGTTTAGGTATTTGGTCACAAGTCAGAGGAGAATGGAGTGAGATTGGTGCAACATTTACAGTGATGTGGATGCTGTGCCAATATGTTGTGCTGAAGAGAGCTCAGCTTGAAAGGAAAGTTCTAGATTTACTGGTTGATCTACCTTCCAATCTCCATTTATGGTCACAAGCTTAGAGTAGTAACTGGAAGAATAAGACTGTAGATACAAGAGTGGAAATGAGTTTTCTTTAAATTAGCCTTTAAGATCGGATGAAAAGCTTGGTTATCCTGAATCAGGCACTTGGAGTAGAACCGCTACCCCTCCCCATCGAAAGGAGCCAGATTTAGAGGTTTGGGCATCTGACTAGGATGCTTGCTGAATGTCTCCTAACGGGGGAGTTTTGGGGAAGTCCTTCCAGGAGGAGGTCCCGGAGAAGCTCAAGACCATGCTAGGGAGATTATCTCCCTGCTAGCTTGGGAACGCCTCAGTGCCCCTCAGTAGAGCCAGAGGAAGTGACCTGGAAGAGGGAAGTCTGGGAGCGCTGTGTGGATAGCGAGCAATGGATGGATGGCAGAAAGTGAACAAATTTCCCGGGGAGCCAAATCTTGCTATTGGGAAAGGTGTGGCCAAAAAACTGCCTTCAGTTGTCGTTGTAAACTTACATGTCTGTGGTCTCTGGGATCATTGGAAAAAAGGATTCTGATTCTACTCATGACTGGACCTTGGAGGTCTGGCCAAAAAACTACAAATTCTCCCACTGAAAATGACCTGGCTGTCATCACCATAGATGATCCTGTAGATAAAAGCCAGGTCAGTATGACACAGACTAGGTGCTGAAGATTGCAGTGAGCAGAACTTAATGGGCAGATGTCTAAAAGTAACGGCTATACTGTAAAAAAAAAACTGCACGAGAAGAGGAGTTTTGAGGCGAGATATGGTAAAATATGTTTTTATTTATTTTAATGGGCTGATTTCTGGAACTTATGTCTTGCATAATTGAGTTCAGATGGGGTTTGAGTAGGAATCTCTATCCAGTTTTCTTTTTGTTCTCTGTTGTCTATCTAACTTTATATTAAAGGCATAAAAAGCAACACAAAACCTTGAAATCTGTGCTGAAAATAGTGTGTAGACACCTCAAGCTGTTCTGTAGGGTTGGAAAGCCTGGGTATGATTTTTATAAGGTGCACTAAGGAAGTGGATGAGACAAGTGTTGCCTTAAATACAATAAAAACAGTAAAGAGGTAATCATGCTGTCAACCTGTCCTCTGTTACAGAGTGTTTAATAAAAGAAACTGTCAGTGTTACTGTCTCATTGTGACAGATTTTTTCTTTGATTCAATTCTAAGTGGAAAAACTCAACTTCCACACATGTGTCTGTGTCTTTTCAGAAAATAGATAGCAGTATATAAGACAGTCCCACTATGGAGAACAAGTGAGACGCAGAAACATGAACACCCACTCCCTTTGAATAATAGACTGCACAAGTCTCAAGGATGCTGTGCTGCAGTACAGAAGGTTGTATTTACCCCGTGGTACGTGCGAGATCGATTGACAGACGGTTGAAGGAATGCAAAATATCCAGTTGATTAAAAAGTGAAAGTGTTAAGATTCTTTTTCTGCTGCCAAATAACGGAGCTCCTCGCCTTGAGGCTCTCCCCACATTTATAGTGAAACATAGCTGACAGTTGGTTTTAGACCAGTTCATTGTTGAGCATGACAGGTTTGGTGGTGGGTCAGTGATGGTCTGGCATATTATTGGAGGGCACAAACAGAGTTCACAACAGCATTCTGACAAACATCAGGGTGAAATCCTCGGACCCACTGTCAGACCCTACGCTGGTGCAGTGGGTCCTGGTTCCTCCTAGTGGATTATAATGTCCCGACTCCTGTAGTGAGATTAGGTAGGTAGTTCCTGGAGGATGAGGGCATTGACACAATTGACTGGCCGCAACACCTCAGCAACATTATGTTTTGATCCACCCAATGCTGCCAGGTTGTACCCCAGACTGTCCAGGAGTTCAGTGACGGTCCTGATCTGAGAGAAGGTCCTCCAGGACACCGTCCGTCATTTCATTAGGAGCTTGTATGCAAACATGTATGGGCCGTACAAACTACTATTACCGTTTTGAGTTGCTGCACTGAAGATTTGGCAAAATTCTCTATTCTTTGATTTTCGGGGTGGTTGTGAATCCAGCCCTTTTTAGTGTTGATGATTTTCCTTTCAGTCAAATGATTTGGCATTTTTATTCATTTCTAACATGTTACCAAGTCCATATCAGTGCAGATATCCCGTTTGATTGTACTCCCAGTAAGATCTGATGTGTTTACTATCCACTCATAAGTTGTTCAACAGTTGCTTCAGCTCTCACTGAAACTCGCGTCAGCTGTGGCGTCGCTGGTCGCTTTTGGGGGAATCTGCTATCTTGTTGTTTCTTCTCCTTCTCAGCTCGTGGCCATGGATCCCAGGCAGGAAAAGAGGAGCTGTGACTTTTGACTTCTCCTTTCCCCTCTCGTGAACCAAACCCCAATATGCTTTTCGCTAGACTGCAAAGGGGGATAGGTTTGATCAATACAAATTGCCCATAGGTGTGACTGTGAGAGCGAATGGTTGTCTGTGTCTCTATGTGTTAGCCCTGCAACAGCCTGGCGACCTGTCCAGCGTGTTCCCCGCCTCTCGCCCTATGACAGCTGGGATAGGCTCCAGCACCCCCTGCGATCCTGAAAACGATAAGCGGAAGTGAATGGATGGATAGACTGCAAAGAGTCACGAAGCCAGAGGCGCCACATCACCTGCAAAATGCTAAATGCAACCTTGAGACAACAGAGTCAGACGCACGTCGGCTTTGACTTGAAATTCGTTCCATAAAAACGTATGAATCTGTATCAAAGGGGAGCCCCCAGTGGAGCCCAGTATCCACCTGGAACTATTCTGACTTCTTGCTCACACTGCAGTTCAAATAGAAGCGATACAGATAAACTGATGATAAGACAGAGTTGGATTCAGGAACACTTTGATTCAGCTTTCATTAAAGCGTGTGTTTTTTCAAATTTGATCAAAGCAGCTTTTTATTTCATGCATGAAATGGGGAAAAGGTCCAGATCACCTCCAACATCAGAGTCCAGAGAGCGTTAAAATTATCTCCTGTCATGCATTATGAATGGACTGAGGATCAAGCGACAGAAAATATTAACTGACAGCTTTCTTATCTTTTGGCATCACTTTTTTCTCTGTCATTTTCAACTAAATCTTGCATTTCCTTTCAAATAAAGTTTCATTTAGCTTCAGTTCTTTCCATTAAACAAATGTGGTCACCAGCAGATGTACTCTTAAAGGATCCTGCCTTTTTAGTCAGCGTGCTCTAATGCAGAGGAGCAAAACGAAAAAGCAAAAGGAAAGAAAATTAATCAGTAACTATTTTCTCTTTTCCAGCTCATGCGGTGTCAGGATTTTGCTGATTTTTTTTGTGTTTCATAAAACCTTAAATTTAAATATCTTTAGCCTGAGACTAACAGCCTGGTGGATTTTATAAGGCAGCAATTAGAAGATGAATCCGTAATGAAAATAATCACTGGTTTGACCTCCAGTTAGAGTTACCAGAATGATTCGTTTATATTTCAGCACTCAGCGCTCCACGGAGAGAGGGAAATGTTTGTAGAAAGATCACCAAAGTTATTAAAATTTAGATGGAGAATTTCCAGCTGCATCGCCTGAACTGAGACGCACGTAAGCCGATTTCAGAAGGCCTCAAAATTTTCAGTGACGCTTCACAAGATGAAGGATTAATAAGCAACGTATTTAACGAGGAATTCAGTCGTTAAACTGCCATCTTTAAGCTAAACAAAGCAGCAAATGCGAGCAGGCCCTCTGGGTCGTTTCCTCCAGAACAAACAGCCGAGTCGGGTGTGTGAATGTTGGAGGAAATAACTTATCGCTGGGCTTCGGGTCAAACAGAGGCTGATCGTTTGACACTCAGCAGCTGGATGCATGTTTGCCCAGCAGAGTTCGCATCATGTTTATTTATGGGACCGGCGCTAATCACCAGCAACAACTTCCCAGGGTTACACTCTGAGGAATATCAAAGCTAATACGAATTATCTTTTTTATTTTTTAAAGAACTAAAAATTTGGCTTGTTCCTTTGATCCACTGAAGTCTTTGTACACATCCAAAAGCTTCTTTCAGCCACTGCCGTAATCACAAGGAGTCGCCACACCGGGTATGTTTGATTTGGCAGATCGCTAAACACGCTGATCATAAGCACATGGGGCACCTGACGGTCACCTAAGCGTCACGTGATCCACTTCAAGGGAAGAGTTGATTATTGATGTCAGCATGTGCGCACAAAATGATTTACAGCATTTACGAATCATTCCCATCTCTGGGAATTAAACGGCCCGCGGCGTGGCTCAGTTGTTGGCGCTGCTGCCTCACAGCGAGAGGGAGCGAGCCAAATTTATTTATTTATGCGGCGCCTTTCCAAGACAAGGCACTTTACAAAAATGATCTAAGATGATGCAAAACCTTTAAAAAAGAAAAAAAGACAGTGGAGGAGCAGGCGGAGCGCTCCACAGCTCGGGTTTGGCAACAGGCTTCCTTTCTGAACCCTGGTGGAGCTCTTCGGTGTGCTCCTGGATCGCTGCTTTTTTCTGCCCACGGCACACCTCACAGAACATATTCTAAATCTATAGATTTTCATGTCATGGCTAAGTAGAGGTTTAAATAGCCCTCTCGGATGCCTCACAGGTTGGTGTCTACACTGGGAGGCTGGAGGAGGGGTAGCGTTCAAGGAATCACTGATTCATCAGGAGCTGCTTTGGGAGCTTCATGTCCTGCATAAAACCACTTGGTTAGATTCAGGGAAAGATTCCGGTTTGGGTTAAAATTTGCCATGTTTATAACATTTCTGTTGCACACGCTGTCAGAAACTCTGTTTATTGGCCCTGACGCCAAAACGCTCGCGCAGAAGAGAGCCTGAGAAAACTGAACTGTTTGATGTCCTCAGGAGAAACGGGTTATGACTCATAACTCTGATCAGGCAAATCTTAGATCTGAAGGACAGACTGTCAGATGGAGTCTTTACATGTAGAGTTTCAATTGTCTCATCTGTATTTTTCAGACACTTGGCTTATATGAACAGCTTGCTGTTGCCTTTGAGCTTTTAAATTGAGCTAATGGTGCATTTAATGCATGTGAATCATGTAATGCGGTTTTTAAAACTCTCCTTTGTGTGAAGTGCGATGGAAATTCCTGCATGTTAAGAACTGGGATCGGGGCGCCGTGCCATGAATGGCATGAAATCACTTTAATCAGGGGTAACTGTGAAGTACTGAAGACTGCGTTAATCTGAGCTTGGTCACCCTGCCAGGCTGTGGAGTTAAGTGTTCTGACTCGTGGCTGATTGGTAGTGTAGGTGGTTGATTAGTTTGGTCCAGATCACATGGACCACTAAAGTCTGATTGGGCTGAGTTATAAAAAAGTTGGAGGCTGAGTGATCCCTGCGTTAGGCGTAATTAGCATGTGTGTGTGGGGGTGTCGTCTCCTCTGAAGTTTACTTCCTGGCTGCTGCTTTCTCCTGTTTTTCAGCTGTTTCTGAGCATAATTAACCTTCTATCAAATGGTGGCGTAAACCTCATCGCTTCAATTTTGTTAATTTGTGTGTTTCAAGTCGAACTCCGTGGGAGAGTTAATTAGCGAGTTCAGATTCAAAGCTGCGAGTGATTCGCGGGCCTGCGTTCACACAGCAGCGACGTTTTGAATGTTTTAATTGTTGAACCCAAAATATGCGTTTATGTTTGAAGCTTTGATCAGTAAGTTTACCATGTATAACTACACGTAATAACAAACTCAACTCTTGTGTCTTTTGTAGGTGAGGAGAGAGACGTGCTTCGTGTCATCAGGGTTTGACGGGCCTCACCACTGAACAGGTAAGATTTGAACACCTCCACCTTAATCTACCCTCTTTGCCTCTCATCAGAGCTTCACTCAGAGCATGCTTTCAGCCACCTGACGATGCTATTTCAGTGATGACCTCAGTGGTAGACTTGTGATTGAAGGAAAATATAGATTTTTGATGATTTGGTGGTCTGCCTCCTTGAAAATTCAACTCAACCCCTCCTGTTTGTTCATTCTGAGGGTGCAAGCAGTTTTTCATCTGATTGCTTCAGGTAGGTCCTCACATTTTTTATGATTTAAAGCATCCACACATCTCTGGGAGCACTGGGAGAAACATTTTTTAACATATTATACTCTATTCAGAAGTGTTTGGATACCAGCGTCAGTTTAATTTAAATTTTATTTAATTTTATAGCTTAAGTTCACAACAACAGGTGCAGTCACAACTAAAAACAAACTACATGGAAGAGAAAACATGCACGGTGTCATGTAAATGCCACGAGGAGAAGTCCTAGGCAGGATTTAACTGTAAACGTCCCCTCCAAGAACCTCCCTTCACTCCTGTTATACTTATCAGCGCGTCTTATATCCTGTTTTGGAAAGCAGTGATAAAATCAGCTGCAGAAAGCGGGGTCAGCGTTTTAATTTAGAAATTAATTTAAACCCAGGTGGAAAACTTTTATTTAAAGAAATCAAGTATTGGCTTGTGTGCCTTTTGTAATATATCGGAGCAAACTGTGACTCAAAACTGGTAAACGGATCAGTGACGGAGGGATTGTGAGACGGAAGATGAATCCCTGTGACTCTTATCTCCACCTGACCTTTTATTTGGTGCAAGCAGCAGGTCAAACACTGGAGTTAACTCTGAATTAAGTTTCCTGTCAGCTGATCATTGATTTTGGCTGTGTTGGCTTTTATACCAATGATGAGAACATGACAGGCATTGATCCGGCTGTAGAGGGCTTCATTGACACTGATGAAGACACAAACCGTGAAAACTTAAAGGTGAACAGATCTGTTTAAGCGCCCTGTTGTCTGTTTATTGAAAAGTGCATCTGCACACCCGCTTAAACACAATGCGGTGTTACATTCACCAGTTTGGAAAGTGGTAAATAAAGAGTATTTAGACTTTTTACTTAAGTAAATGTTAAAGTCCTACTTCAGTAGCTTATTGGTGCAGAGGTTATATAATCAAAATACATTTGAAGTAAGTAAACCTAGTCTTCATGTAGAACTGCATTTCGAAAATCAAATAATATATTATTTAAAATATTATATTTCTAGTGTCTTTATATGTATTAATGCAACATATCTGTAAAATAATGACTTTTTAAAGCTTTAAAATAATTTAAAGTAACAGTATAGAGTAGAAATATTTAATGGAGTAGAAACAGAAAGTAGCATTAGGCATCAGTAAATGCATGAAGTTATGTTGCTGCTGGTCCTGTCGATGCTGTCCAGTGTTGTTGGCCCCTGCAACACTCTACTCTAGTACAATGATGTTGGTGGAAGTGACCAGTCGGGGTCACACCTGTGGCCGGGTCTGCTTTTCATGGGATCGGAAAACACTGTTTGAAAAATGTCCACGACACAGATGAGATCTTCTGTGGTTAATTAGTGGTAAGAATCCAAAAATGCTGGTCTTCTTTTCATCAGTCCAGCAAGTTTTTTCTCGTTGCTTTCTTTTGTATAATACGTATTACACCCTCGCAGGGTACTGTGTAAGAGCGCTGTGGCATTTTATTGATAAATTCCTCCGCTCAAACAAAGACCTACTGCTTTTCTTTCTGTGGGCTATATCGTATAAACTCCTCATAAAGTCACTTCGTTAAAGTGAGGTTGCTGTGTCGACACACACCTCCTCCTTATTATTTAGCCTCAAAATGGACACAGAAACATGCAGTATTTCTGTAACGCACACGGGAGGCCGTCAGGGTGATGTGGAGAGCACAGGAAGGGGCGTCTGATAACGCCTCCAACACAGGAAGTAGTTCTGCAGTAATGAACCAGTTGTGGAGCTGTGCTGATGCTTATCATAAACAGTCTTAAGTACAACAAAAGGCTGTCTGTTAGTATTTAACAGTGTGTACTGAACAGAGTCGAGATCATATCAGGTGGTAAACCTTTTGAAGTGGAACATTTCCACTCAGCTCTTTCACCTTAAATCAGAAGAGCTCCCACTGATGCCCAGTTTGAACTGAAAAACAAAGCTCGTTTTTTTTTTTTGTTTTTTGTTTTTTCTGCATCCATGTTGAGCAGTAATCTTCTTCCCTGTCTTTTGCTATTTTTGTGGTTCTGCCACCTGAACATCAGTGGAATAGCGTGCGATTATTAGGGCTCTCTCATACTAGAGTTAAAACAGGATCCAAATTCTTTGCAACTGGGGGAAAAGAGAGTGAAAAAATGAGGTCCCGGACTGGATTCAAACCCTGGACCTTCTTAATGTGAGGCTTACAGCTGTAGCCTTGCCATGGTTAGAGCTGTTTGGAGAAGATCCATCTCTGAACAATCGTGATCCCACTCGGTCCGACTCAGATTGGAGGTTTGTAGCCTTGTGTGGGACTATAAACTGTAACTGGTGTGCACACGGGTCGATTTCTGTGGTTGAAAGTGCTGGAAAAATCCTATTAACTGGACTTTAAGTTCAGTTTGTCAAACAGTGCTGTATGTTTTTAAATTTGTTGATCAGACTAACAAATGAGGTAATAAACACAGTGTCTTGAGTGAGCGATTGACGATAATTGAGACCAAATAGTGATGCAAAGGGGGAACAGGAGCCTAGCTTCCACCACAAAACGCAGAAATCTAGAAAACAGAAAGTGAATGATTGGCCTTATAAAAGAGGTCAACAGAGAACTAAACACATCAGGTAACTTATGTGTTTTTGCACTTGACTGGAAATGAAATGAACATGGGCAGATGGGTAACATAAGAGTGTGCATTGGGGTAATATGAGCAATTTAAAACTGTGGCTTTCACAGATGAGCAAATAAAAAGGCGTCAATTAGCTGCACCTAACACAGACTTCCACAGATTCTTTTTCCAATAATTAGAACTAAACATCAGGCTCATGACATCAAGTGATAACTCCTGAATGCAAATACATAAAACTGTTGAAAAGTCACTCTTTTTTCTCTAATCCTTAAAGTTTTGAAGCTTGAAGTTGCACAATCGTCATCCAGTTTTAGTAAAATGTTGTAGTTTCCTCATTTATTCCATTTTACAATCACCAATACTCACAAATTTCAAGTTGTGCATTCAGCTAAAACATCTGACTATAAACGTTGGTGACTGCACAGATGCACAGCCCTATAGATACAATTCAAAAGCAGTGGACTTCATACCTAAAATTTATACAAACAAGGAAGACCTCTGTTGACCCCAGGTAGTGCATGACCCACATACTCTCTCCACATCCAGTATCCAGCCACCCTCTCATCATCCCGGCCGTATTTTCCCAGGAGCCTCTTGACCAAATGTAGAGGCTCAAATTTCAGACCACTGAAATTGGAACTCCAAGAACTTCTGTACGTAGACAATGGCTGAGACAAGCACTGTTTGTTGAAATGCACACGTGCAGTTTGTGGTGTTTTTAAATACACTTTAGAGGCTGTTGACTGAAGTGTTGTAATTTTCATGCTGTTTTTTGTAAATTGTGGTTTTGGGGTTGTATACACAGCCAGTTCAAGGAATTGTTCAGCACCCTGGCTTTAATGCTAGTGACTGCCACAAGCACAAACTGTTCAGCAGTGAAGCCTTCCAAACAAAGATGACCCAACAAACTCTGCAAAAGAAAACTTTATTTTACCCCAGAGGCTTTAAGCCTACAGATCCTAAATCCTTCTCTCTGAAGGGTCTACGACTGAGAAGTCGTGTTTTCAGCAAGAACTCAAGAATCGGATCAGGCTGGTGTTCTCGGGTCATTCGTGCTTCCACCTTGGACAAACGTGTTCCTCCTACCAGGAACACTTTTAGTTTACTCTTTGCTTTAGGGAAGGGTGCTGCCTGGATACAGAGCGTTCAGCTGGCCCGTCATGCAGTTATAATACATGTTTACAAGTTCTGACTGTGCATCATTGACTAATGTCCCGAAGAGTCAGCAGTTCAATCCGGCTGTTTATAAAGAAGCCATTAAAAGATAAAACTTCACTAAACACATAAACAGCAGCTTAATTTCCTGTAAAACTCAAAAACATATGTCAAGTTGTAAAGCTTGTAAATGTAACTGTAAACAGCTTCTTTTTTTTAAAATTTATGTTTGTTTATAATATCAGTGTTTATGTATCTATATTAATTCACATGCTTTTTCCTGCACACGCACTCCCACGCTCCTCTGGGAGCTGCACAGGAAAGCGCTGGTTTGTTTTGCAGGAGGAAGTTCGCCTGCGTCTTCATTTCGGTGTGGGTGTTTGCGCGTCTCGGAGGGGAGCCACAGCTGCGAGGCCTGGCTCCGTACTGTAAACTCGACTCGCGCTGGAGAAGACGGCGATTGTCATCGTTACTACTGTTAACAAGTCCAGCAGCTCCTTACTAGCGCCAGCAATGTCTGAGCTGAATTGTTGCACATGCAGTGCATGCATAGAAGAGCATCAGCTGCAGTTTCTTTCCAGATGCATTCACTCTGGAATGAATTTGATCGAACAGATGCAGCCACTGGGATACAGTACCAACATCCTCATGTACACCTTCTTGTATTGCACAGCCTCTTCTTTATTATATCACAGAGTTTTTGTGATTGCAGAGGCCTCAATTAACAAAAAGATTTCTGAGTTACTTCTTCAAATTTGCTCCTTGGAAGAGGTTCTATGGCAGCGAGGATGAGTGTCAGGAGGAAGCAATTGTGCATACAGGGATTGAACGCCTACGTGTGAGCGCGGTGAAAAGGATGCAACAAGCAGTGGATGGATGAAAGAGATTTATTTCCTGGTTAGACACACAACATTAGGTGTGGCGTTTGACTTTAAGATTTAATGGAGAGAAAAAATAAAGGTTTGCTATGGTAGACAGCTGCACGTAGTGGCTACAGCTTCAGAGACTTTCTAGTTTGTCATAAATGGAGTTAAATGTGCCAAATATATTAGCAGGTCCTTTAAGTGTTTCTATTCCAGACAGTCGACACCTGATTGGCTTAATGCTGAAGTACACTCCATGATTTGGTAGCTTGCAGAACTAATTTGAGTAGCAGTATGGATACTGGTTCATTTAGGTTTGTGGACATTTGTTCACGCACATTCGTCTCTGAAGGTCCCAGCACAGCATTTCAGTCAGGTCTGAATATTGACTGGACCTCTGTCTGTCAGAGATCTGACATCATCATTGTCCTGCTGCATAAATGACTTTTAGTCCAGCTTTAGCTGCCAGGCGGACAACATCATTGGACTAGTTAGTTCTGGTTAGTTCAGAAGCAACTTTGGAAAGCTAAGCTATGCTGCCATGTTTTTGATGTTTCTTTTTTAATTAACATGCTAACTGAGGCCCGTAGAGTCAGAGATGTAGCTTGTGGGTTTTTGCAGTTCTCCTGAGCATCGCGTTGTCTCACTTTGTAGTGAATTTTTTGTGAGGTCCAATCCTGGAAAGGCTGTGATATTGTGTTAACACATTGCTGGACGCTGCAGACCAGCAAACTGTCAAAACGTCTGCTGTGATTGAGGTGGTCCCACTTTGTGACGATCGCTTGAGCATTTGATTAGCACCACCTGGCTGCTGCTGTCCCTGTTAACTCCTGTGAAAGGGGTGAGGCTGTATGTGGTTGTTTATATGACTATATAAAGTTAAACGGTACAGTAATGAATTGATTGGTGCATTTACCATCACCATCTTTTATTCTGGAAAATAAAATAAAATAATAGATATCCTGTAAGGTTATCTAAAAGGGTGAAACTGCTTCTGGAAGGGTTTTTTTTTTTTGGCAGCCTGTCAACATGTTTCTGCTCTAAAGAGAAGGGAATGATAACTCGGGAGTTTGTGGAGGCTGACTCGCTTTTGGAGTCGGCCTCACGTGGACCTTGGAGGAACTGCAATTTTTGGCACATCCGCACAGGTTTCTCTACATTTATTGATCAAGAATAAAGGAGATAAAATTGTTCAGGGAGAAATTAAGCTATACTGGATGGAGCAAAATAAAAATCCTTAAATCACCAGCTAAACCAACTTTTAGTTGTTCTTTTACACTTTATCTTCTTCATCCGCCTCCTCTCTCTCTCTCTCTCTCTCCCCCTCCTTCCCTTTCCCTCTTCCACTCCCTCATGCCCCCCTCTGCATTTGCCATTACTGTTATTGGTAATAACATTGTAGAGTAGACTAGATTGGAACAGAGCTTTAATGTCCCCGAGGGGCAATTTGGCCTGCAGATGGTATTTTGTTACGAAAGATCCAACCAAAGTGAAATCCAGGGGACAGTATTTTCACACCTACTGCTAGAGACGGGTAATATTACTTTAGCTCAGAAAACGCCAATAGTTGATGGCATAAATTTCCTCATATACTTGCTGGTGCCACCTATCTCTGCCCTGATGGACTCAATTTGGCTCTCTGTATAAAGGTTGCTCGGATTTCGGTAAATGACCTGACATTTCTGCACCGCTTTTATACAAGGGGGGGAAAAAAAGCCTGATTCACAGTCACATTTTTCTTTGCAATTTGACTCTGTACTTGACAGGCCTGACTCGAGCCCCTCCTCATTATTGCTTAATATATGCTGGGTATAGCTTTAATATTGTATCATAATATGTATAATTTAAAGTTGTGCTGAATTTTGTATGAGGAGGCTGTATTTGAATTCAGGGATGGTGATGCTGGAGGTGACAGACGGAGACTCACGGAAAGAATAAGTTCACCAATAATTAGTCACAACAAAGCGGGAAAATGAAAAGGCTGATGAATGGACGCAGATATAAGCAGGAGTGGACAAAGACGCGTACATTCGTCGCTAACGAACCGACCTGATCCGACTCTGACAATCACGGGCTGATTATCGCGCCGTCCGCGAGGGCCAACTTGTCCGTGTGTGTCGCTGATGAAAACTTCGCCTCGCTGTAAATGTGCTGATGCACGATTTAAAAACTACTTTAAAAAAAAAAAGAAAGAAAGAAGTGATCTCTCTCTCTCTTATCTTGCCTCCTTTATTATATCCCAGCATTCAGATGGGTACAGCGTGAGATGAGAGAATCAGTTTGTATTGAACATGGCTGAATGCAGTGCTGATGAAAGCTTATGCTGATAATAGCTTTTTCATTATGTCCTTAGCCAGGCTTGGCATTTCATTTTCTATTGCAGACAGAGAGAGAAGTTCAGATTTTCACCACCGCTGCTTTGGGTGTGTGCCGCGTCTCCGGGCCGGGGTTCGATCGTGTGTTTGGAATATTAGTTTTTATATTGCATTTCTGCTCGATTAAGCGCCGCGCAGACAGGAATGTGGGACATGAGGGGTTGTATTTACGCCTAAAAATAGACGTCTACGATTAATGGAAATCAAACTGAAGCAGCAGCTGTTTGAGACTAAATACCAGCCTGTAGCTCATGGAGCTTGGTAGATTTCGTGTAATTTATGCTGCTGTGATCGGCCATGATGTTCAGATATATTTCCCGGATAGGTGGTTATCAGTGCACCGACAGCTGGAAAGCTTAATTAAGAATCAGAAAAGTAAATAGTTGTCTGAAGGCTGATACCGTTTGTATTTCCACCAGTAAGCTTCTGTAGCTGGTTGTCTAACATTTCTCTTACCCATATGCAGTAAAGCTCTGTGGACCTGCCGGCCAGGTCTCGCTTCTGCGAGTTTGTCTGTGATTTATTTTCTGTATTTAGGGGCATCAGCACAGGAAACGAGTAGCAGGAAGTGTCAACCACACCACAGAAAGTTTGGTGACATTCAGCAACTTCAAGCATGGAGTGAAATATCCTGTGCTGGGTCCTGAGTTTTCCCAACTTTCAGGTAAATCTGTGATGTTCGTCATGACAGTAGATCAGCTTCAAAGTGACATGATGTGCTCTTTGTGTAGACCAGGAATTTGTTTATTTAGTCCTTTTTAACCCCACAAACCAACGATAGAAGTTAAGACTGATCATGCTGCACAGGGAGAAAACAAAAAAGCCTTAACAGAGGCGACACACATTAAAAATTGTATTTAAGTCCTCAGTAACACAGACTCAGAGACTGGCCGGTCACCAGCCGCTCCCCAACCGACTTCCTCTTAGAAAAGTGAAGTCAGTTTCTTAAAATGAAGTTTCTTTTCACTCTGTTGAATTGTCCCCTTCTGTAAATGAGCGGTGTAAAGTTTTATTTTTACAGGAGAGCGCTGTGCTCTCGTCTGTCTGAAAATCTTAAGCTGTCTTATGGACGTGGTTTGAATGACGGCGTCAGCGAAGAACAAATCTGTGAGTATGGCGTCGACGGTAGTGGATGTCAGTAGGGTTTACCCCGGCTGTCACCTCGGTCTTTATGGGGACGAATGGGGACTGTGATTTACAAGGACTTGAAGACTTGGAACCTGTTATTAATTATGTTCCATGACCTCAAAGGTCAAGGGAACCTAGAGCTGTTTTCTGGTAGACTTTCTTAGAAAGAATGCAGATTTAAGGCACTTCTGCATTAACTTGGACCTCAAATCGAAGCTTTAATATAAAGGCTTAATGTCCTTGATGCATTTTGCAAAGGGTGTTGCAACTTATTTTTTTCTTTTGCTGAATTATTCCGGTCAGTCTCCCTGAAATAAAAGGAGAGGCATGCAGCTCCAATGCTCATCTCAAACACAGCCTTAGGCCTGAAATAGAGAAATCCATCTCCTTCATAAAGCAAATTATACAAATGACATCATATAATGGAAGTCAAATTCTGTCATTCCGAAGGAGAAATTGTTTATTCATTTTTTTCCTAGCACTAAAATTAAGCTTTCCGTCTTCCTCTCGCCCCCAAAGTTTGTCACGGTATTCTTGGAATGTCATAAAAATATGACGCTAAAATATAGACAGAAGGAAATTTGGAAAATAGTTTGAACTCATACTTGGGAATATATTTCCAAAGTGTTTGGCGCATTGAAAAATGACTATAATAAACCAGGAAAGAACATTTTTATCCACTGAAGTCACTAAAGTAATGGACAGCAGTGGGAAACGTCATAAATTTCCACCAAGTCCACAGCATCTGCTCGCTTTCCACACCCTTCTGGTTGGAAGTCGTGGGATTTTTGTTTACTCGGCAAACACCACATGCCCCTGATCCGCACAGATACCCGCTGGGAGAGACTGATATGGTGTAAAAGTCCATTTCACTGCCATCAAGCCTGCTCTCTGTGACTCCCTTTATCCCAGAGGAGTGTCAGTCATGTTGAGTAGAACCAGATGTGTTCACCCCCACCTTTCCAACCATCCATCTCTTCACTTTTTGTCCACTTTAAAGATTTTTAAAGATTGATGTGAGGATTCTGTGAATTTCTTGCCCTTTTTTTGGTAATTTCTTTCAGTTGTTTTTCTTTTAGTGGTGAAAAAGGTAAGAAAGTGGTAGGAGCTCATCACTTTCCCAATCACACCGATGTGCTAGTGTCATTTTAAACTTCAAACTTCGTTTTAAAATCTAGGCGAACGTTTAGCTAGCATGAAAAAGTATTTGTTAGCACAATCATTGGTCATAGCACAAAGCTGGAAAAGTCAACTACTGTTATCTCATGTAGTAAAATGACAGACACTGGGGGAAATTTAGACCATTTATCAAAAAAGGATTGGATTTATCCACTTATTGATTGGGAAGTATGCAAGAACACACCATAAATATAAGTAATATTAATAATAGAAAACTGCTCTTTATGAAAAGTACATTAAGATATGAAATGTGGTGTCATACCTGAGGAATGCCACGCTGAAGCTGGGTCAGAATGTGTTGTTTTTATCACATTCAGGCTTTAATATGCGTGAAACCATTCACCTGCCCTTATGTACATTGTGTGCCTTGTACATGCGATGGTGTAAATTAAATATCAGTCCACCTAATCATATAACAGCAGTTTTTACAGGTGCTCAAATATTTTATGGGCTTGAAGCTTCTGTCATTCTGTGTTAGCTTGAACTACAGTGCGCAGCATAAATGAGGACACCCCCTTTAAAAAGTACAAATTTAATCAGCAGCTCAATGAACAAAAGAACAGTTTTATTGAACACTTGTTTAACTCCATAACATAAAGTTAAGGTTAATAATCGAACTTGCATCACAAAATCTTCAGTTTTACTCAAATTGGTTGAAGCAAAAATGAATGAACCCCGCTACAACAACTACTACATCTAGTATTTTGTATGACCACTGTGATTTTCAAGGACAGCTCCAAGTCTTCTAGGCATGGAATGAACAAGTTGGTGACATATTGCATCATCCATCTTTTTCCCTTCTTCAAGAATAACCTGGATGCTGGATGGAGAGTGATGGTCCACTTGTCGCTTCAGAGTTCCCCACAGGTGTTTGACTGGGTTCAGATCAGGAGACATACTGGGCCATTCAATAACCTTCACCCTGTTGTTCTTCAGAAATGCAAAAGTAGCTTCAGATGTGTGTTTTGGATAATTGTCATGTTGGAAAAGTGCACGACAACCAAGTGCATGGAGTGATGGCAGCATCTTCTCCTTCAGTATAGAGCAGTACATTATTGAGTTCATGATACCATCAATTCAAATGCAGCAGCACTCATGCAGCCCCACATAAGGACACTGCCACCACCACGCCACTGTAGGCACCATGCATTTCTCTTTGAAATCCTCACCTTTACGACGATATACAGTTTTGAAACTATTAGTTCCAAAAACAGTCATCTTTGTCTCATCACTCCAGAGGATGGAGTCCCAGTAGTCTTCATCTTTATCAGTATGGGCCCCAGAAAATTCTAGGCGTGCATGGGCTTTAGGAGAGGCTTCCTTCATGGACGATACCCATGCATGCCCTTCCTCTGCAGTGTGCGCCGTATGGTGTCACTCCAGTTTGGCTTTCTAACTGCAGTGAAGTTACATGGCGATTTTCTTCCACCCCTCTCATTTGAAGACGCTCATGTCGGGATAGACGGCCTGGACGTCTCTGTATGATGGTCACACTTCCGTCTTTCTTAAATTTTTGGATCAGTTTTGCTGCAGTATTTTGACTGATGTGTAAAGCTTTGCTGATCTTCTTGTAGCCCTCACCTTTTTGTGTAAAGAAATGATTTCTTTTCTCAGATTTTGTGACATTTCTCTTCCACGTGGAGCCATTGCTGACAGCATTAAATGGGAAGGGCTTTTCACTATAAATGGGATGTACCCATTTTTGTGAAATGGGCTTGAATGAATTTGTTAGAAAAATCCCTTTTTTGTGTGTGTGCATATGAACAAATCTTGTTTGCAATCAATGGCCCACATTTGTGGGAGTATTTTGTAGTATCTATCTCATAGAAAATGCTGATTCTGATAGGAAACTCAAGGTTTTCTGACAAATGTAGTGGGCTGTACCCATTTATCCTGAGCACTGTACATTTCATAGACCCGTCGTATCAGATATTTACCGTGTAAGAAGCTCACTCACGTAGGTTTTACATGAAATTCATTTTTTTTGAACAGTCTAATGCCAGGATGGTTCTTATCTTGCAATATATTCAGGTGAATGTAAGACGGTCAGGTGAGAGATATCTGATGAACAGCTTCATACATGTTCTAACTAATTTGCTTATTCATTATTCACAACACCAAGAACTGGTGCGGTTTGCTTTAAAGACATAAGTGTTTTGTTGCACTTTTTTTTTTTTTTTTTTTTTTTTTCATCTTTCTTTTT
>VUQR01030626.1:51411-68391 GCA_015108515.1 Hemichromis elongatus
GGGGGTAATAATGGAGAGGATTTGTAAGGAAAAGTCTGGATTGTTGCCCTTAAGCTCCTTGGACAGAATCGACAAAAGAAACACGATGCAGTCCCTGCAGTCTCGGGTTTAATCGGTAACAAATATGTCACCTGGATTTGACCTGTAATCCTAGTGCAACCCTCAGGCCACTCATTCGTTCCCTCAGATTTCAGCAAATCCTGTGAGCTGTGCTGTGAGATATCAGATGACTAATGGCCTCTGCTCTTTACCCAATCAGGTTTTGTTTTTGTTTTTTTTATATATAACTCAAGTCATTTTTTTGTGCTTCTTTCAGGAGACTGAGGTGATTGATGTCACCAGGGATCAACAGACCTGAACACTAAATCGGTAAGGAAGAGCTACAACTGCTGCTGGCTTTTATTTTGAAGATTTGCAGTTTTTAGAAACTACTCTTGCTCTTTTATGCATTCCCCATCCATTGCTATTTCTGCTCATTTCTCAAGCTCCCCTTCACCCCTCTTCCTCTGCTGGGGGGTTTTCAGGAGTGCCATTGGCTGTTTATTTTGGCAGATTCAGCTGCACATGCATTTGTGGGGTTGGTGGGAGGGGGCTAACGGGGTTAATTGAAGGCTTCGGGATGTTTTTAAGAAATGAATTCCTGCTGAGACCCCGCTGCCCCTCAAACAAACACTCTTCTCATATATCAGCCAATTACTGACACTCTACACACACCTTTCTCTGGCTCTTGTTATGCAGCTTTCTCCGTGTTTCTGCTTATTTTCACAGCCGTCCAGAGTCTGAAAAATGAAGAACATCAGAACATTAGTATTCTAATTCTCCACTAAATTCTGAGAGGTTAGAGGCTCAAAAAGTTGCTGAGTTTTAGGTGAAAGACTTTCCTTATGAGCGCCCTCATCAGCTCGATCTTTAATCTTTAACCTTTTGAAGAATCTGACTCAACAAAAGGTCTCCTCATTTCCAGCTGTAAAACTCTGATTCCTCCTCTCTGGGACTTGGACATGAAGGTTAAAGTTTATTTGTTTAGATGTCAACCGGACATGCTCGTTAGAGGTTTTTTGTGTTGATCGGAGCGGACTTCAGCCATGTCCCGACATGAACCGATCGCAGCTCCACACATTCTGGGTGGCACCCAGCATTGTACTCAACCTTTCCTCTCACGTTTCAAATTGGACCCCAGAGGCCCGAGAATACTGGTTTTTCCCCAGTTCGGTTCAGTGTTTTTTATATTGCGGCCAGTTCCAAACAGAAGGTGCCAACAAGACGATGGTGACAACAGGTTTGTGTACTTAGGTTTTTTGCATTTTGGCCTGATGACAGCTGTTTTACCCGTTTCTTAGATTTACTTGTTGAGCTGCCCAGAGTTATTGTGAATAAACGGCTCATTCTGGAACAGAGATTGCTTTTATTAGATCTTTTGTGGTGTATTTGTGCATTTTTTCTGTTTTTGTTTCCTTTTAAATGGAAAGTCTTGACTAGATTTTTAAAAAGAGGAAAATGTGGCTTTATTGGCCTTGAAAGGTAAAAGCCTTTGAAACTCTGAGTAGAGCCAACATCTCACAGGGTATAAGAGAACCTGGCATCACCTAAAATTTATCAGACTAGGTCTTAAAGTGATAACGAAGATATCAGCAGATAAAAGTGCAGAATCTATAGGGTAAGAGATGAGACTTTTCAGTGCCCATTTACACGAGTAAACATATTTGAGAGAAACAATTACTAACATGCAACCTCAGAATCATCTTCTATCATCTAGTGATGATTTAGTTTTTCCACACCCATAAAACCATCCCTGTCAGATTGAACAAGGGGTCTTTGCCTGAATATCCTCTCGCTTGCGCGCCAAAAAACTGACTATTGTCCCCAGAGGATAAGCCAGCCCAGCCTCGATGCGTTACCAGAGAAGCTGTGTTTACTTTGTGATGTTTCCTCTGAGAGGGAAATCATTTAACACGGGGCTTTAAATATTTCGAAAGCTTATTATGGTTGACATCTTTGGAAACTTTGAAGGATGGCTTTGTGCAGATCGTAAATTTCTGCCAACAGATTCGATAGCGAGACGGTCGAGGTTAACGGCGCCGCTTTTCGTCCGAGAGTCGGCCGCGTTGGTCGTGCTGATGGGGTTCGGCTGCATGTGCAGCAGCTACAGGCCGCTCTATTTTAGGAGTGAGGTTTTTAGCATATTTTTACATCAGCACACCAACAGCCTTTCTCTCTCTTTATATAATTATGTCCTCTTGATGGCGGTTCATCTGAACCTGATTTGACTGATTGTTTCAGAGGCTTTTTGCACCCTGTGGAGAATGAGTGCACCGTTATACTGATAAAATACTGAATGCTTTTAAAATACTTTGATGTAGGAGTTTAAATATATCAATTAGTGAAATCATTTATCAGCTCTCTCGGTCCAGATACGTTGCTGGGGCGGGCTTCAGAAACCCACGCTGGACTGAAATGAAACCTCTCAGTGTGACCGGTTGATTTAAATGGTCGTCTGATCTGAATGGCTGCTTTCTATGATCTGCTTCTGTTTGCTCGCAGTCTGCCAACTCATATTATAGCGTATCTGAGTGTGTGTGTGTGTGTGTGCCTCTCCTCTGCTTCCCCTTCTGTCTTCCATCCATCACTGTTTTCCTCTTGCCTCCATGTTCTCAGTCTCTCATTCCCTCGGTGTTATCCACTGTGTTTTTTTAAGTAGTTCTTGTTCTCATAAACGGCTCCATTTTCTCAGCCGTCCACAGCGGCTTGTTCCTTGTCACTCTCTGAGATCTCGGAGAAAAGAAAATACAAGGAACCGTGTTTGGCTGACTTTTAAAAATATCAGCTTCTCATGGTCAAGTTATTATCCGATGTGACCCCAGTGAGCCGATGAGCCCTGCTCTGTTCAGGTTTATTTAGTTTACCCTTTGCTTTTGAACAAACTGCAGTTATTTACAGCCGCAGATGTGAGTACAACACTTGGTGCACTTTTTAGTAAGTTTGCGTACAAGTCACAATCCAACAGAGTACATCGCTGCTGTGAGACGTATAATAAAAAAAACCCTTTATAGCATTAAAAGATGGGTTTATTCAAGTTTTCGATTGGTAACCTGTTCCATCACACTTCTTGTAATCTAGTAAGCAGTGCAGAGATTAAAAAAATAAAAACAAGCCAGTGGTTTTAGCCGTTGCAGTTTGTTGTCGTTCTTGTGAGTCTTTCCTCATTCTAAAAGTGGTAAAAATGAACATGTTCATAAAGTTTAGAAAATCATTCCTAATCCAGCTGCCAGCTGTTACAGCAGTGCTGACACTGATCTAGTAGAGAGCTACAAATGCTGATGCTACATCGAAAACAAAGGCTTCTTTTCTACTTAAAATAAACTCTCCTGATCAGGTATGTAACTCAGATCAAACTCACACTGCAAACGTACATGGTTTCAGATGGTCGTTCTGTCTTCCAGTGTTGCAGTAACACCCGAGTTTCATAGCTCAGACAGTATGAAACTCTTTCCTGCCTTTTACTGAAACTGCTGTGAGGATTTACGGTGTGAACGGCTCAGTGTCGCAAATGATGGCACGTCACAGCAGAGACATGAGCGCACAAGTAGAAATGCAAACGGTGACACTGCCGAGTACAGCAGGCACTCAGGGCGCCGTAAACTATTCAGTCAGGGAATGAATGTAAACAGAGGCAAACCAGGAGGGTTGTGTGACAGTGACATATCAGCAGGATCGGGTTATAGCTATCGTTCAGAGCTAACGGCGTTGGTCCTGTTGGTGTTTTATCGGGCTATCGTTTGCCTGAACGCTGCAGAGCATTTACTCATTTTGCTTGATGTGGTTAGCTGAGTGGAGCTTCTCAGATCCATTTAAAACATTTTCAGTTCAGTTTTATTTATGCAGGTGGTTAAAAAACAAAAATGTCCTTTTTTCATAAAACAGCCATGTGATGTCAGATTGTTAAACCCAACAAGACACTCAACATTTCTGCTGAATTTCTAATTCTTCTATTTCACTGAATCTGTTCTAACTTCAGTTTCCTTGGAGAAAAACAAAAGTTTGACCAATAAGCATAGACTTGGAAGTGTTGTTAATAAGAGGTCGCAGAGAGTTAAGGTTAAACTTTCGGTTATTTTAGGCTATTAAAACTTTGCGAGGTGTTGGCTCAGTGACTCAACTGTCTTAACTTTTCAAACATTTTTTTTTTTTTTTTCAAAAGCACCCAAACAGACACACTTTTGAGCAACAGTAAAACTCACAGCATCTTTTCCCATCAACCCCCTGCTGCAGTGTGTTTCCTGAGGCCGGCTGCCACAGAAAAGACCCAGCAGATGGTTCGAGCAGCGGGGTGCGAGGCGAGGCGAGGACCCCGTTTTAGCTGAGGTCACCAGGGCCTCGGGGTGCGTCACGGAGCATATAGCAACTATAACGTGCTGCATGCGTCGTGAAAGGAAATCCACCTCGCCTGGGAGTTTGTTGGAAACAGCGATTATTTACAGCATAAAACACAATATAGTTATTATGTAAACGCATATAAGGCAGGTTCGACATCTTATACTAAGTGTATATGAATGGAAAAGTAAGGCAGTTAAACTGAAATGAGTCTGCAGTGGCAACTTAGCAAAAATGTGTAAGTAAAAAGGAATTTTAATCAACTAAACGTGTCAACATTTCAAAAACTTTCGACAAAAACTGAGTGCATCAAATATTTATCTTGTTGTTGCTGTTTTCATTTCAGCTTTAAATCAAGTCATAATTACATGATTTTTCCAGTCAGCTGTCAGCCAGCTCTGCAACGTGAGAGTTTGAGTCTTAAATAACTAATAATCTTCAAATATTTGTGTGGTTTTGTTTTGTTTTTTTCCTTTGACAAGAACAGTTGCTAATAATGGAGTTCATCGTTTCTGACAAGTATTTTCATGAGCTTCAGTAATTTTTTTTAAATCTCCGAGCATCCCTGATAGCACTGAACATTTGGACCTCATGTGCCACACTGGGCCTCAGTCACAGGTCCGCCTCGTATGGGCCAGATGTCAGCTGTGTTGTGACATTTGGCCCACGAAAAATTTGGCAGCGCTGTAAGTGAGACCTCGGTGCCAAAAGTAGTCCAGATTAGACTCGGACGTGTCCGCTGTCTAGCATGCTGGTGCCAAACCTCAGGACATTAGAAAAATATCAATAATGGGAAAAAAGAAGAGAACCAAAATATAAACTTGTAGTTTTTACTTGTGCATCTTAAATGTGGTCAATAAGGAGTATTTCTATCTCATATGATCAGTTCAGTTTGTTTGTTTGTTTTTTTTAATGGCGCAAAATCACAACACAACACAATCACAACTCAAGGTGCTTAATACTGTAAAGGCGCTGCAGCGAAAGCCCCAACAATCAGATGACCCCCTATGAGCAAGTATGTGGGCGACAGTGGGAAGGAAAAACTCCCTCTTTAACACGAAGAAACCTCCGGCAGAACCAGGCTCGGGGGAGGGGACGCTGTCTGTGAGTTGGGGGGTGACTGAAGGGAGACAAGACAGTGTGCATACTGAGGAGCACTTTAGGATTAAAGTTATGATCCGGAATTTGGCAGGACTGGCTTCAGTTTACAGAAACCAGAATTCAGAGCTCAGTTTAATAAACTGTCCCGAGATCTGGTGTGGATGGTTTTCCACAGTGGAAGGAGTTGTGCATCATTTTGATTTCTTTTGTTTTTTTCCCCCACATTACGACATTTAAAGTTAATCTGCTTTAAAATTAAAGCGGACCTAGCTGGTCACAGCCCCTCCCTGAGCCTGGCTCTGCTGAAGGTTTGTTCCTGGGAGAAGGGAGTTTTTCATTCCCACTGACCAAGTGGGAAGTGCTTGCTCGCGTGGGGTCGTCTGATTGATGGGGCTCGCTATTTATTATTGTGTTCTAGTTTTGCTTTATCATATAAAGCGTCTTGAGGCACCTGTTTTTGTGATTTAGCGCTATATTAAAGATACTGAATTTAATTTACCATGACATCAACAGCAAAATATAATAAAGGCTTAGGTAAACGTAATGCACCATTGAGACAAGATTATAATAGTTTCAGAGGCTTTGTTGTCCAGCCATGAATCACAGACAATAAATCAATCATTATATAACCCATACTGAAGACCTTCAGTATCTGCAATTGTATTTACACATTTTCTTGTGCTAAATCGACTTCTTGTTGATTCATGGAAACAAACGAGCTCAGGCAAACTGATAATTGAAAATGTGGTTTAGACCTCATGGGGTTAATTGTCTTGTTTTGCTTATTTTAGATGAATGCCTTTCCTGTGATTAGCCGAAAATAAAGGCCAGCCTTTGTTTTGCCAGTCGAATGCTTTCAGTGTGAAGCAGCAGCAGGAATTATTTGGCTAGCATTACAGCAGTGACTCAAGCCCCTTTTAGACGGGCACTCCTCTCTATTCAACTGACAGCACGTAGACTTGTCTCCTGCTTTGTGTCGGAATGAGTCTAGTGATGTCGGTAATGACCATACACAATCAAGGAAATCATTATATAAAAACAGTCTTCCTCTCATAACTGGATCCATGTAAGGAAAAAGAAAAAAACATCTCTTTATGTTTTTATTGAGTAAAACTGACCAATTATTCATCCAGTGAGCAACACTGTTCATATCTGTGGCATCTTTAATGGACACATCATGAAGATTAAGGCAGAAAAAAACCCTTCCAATACTGACCTTCCTGATGCCACATCAAACACCTGAATGATTAATGTCCCCCAAGCATCACTGGGAACACAGTTGTGTGCATATGTGTGTGTGCAACAAAACTGTGACTTATGGAAATCAGAAAAGGCTTTCATCGACTCTTCTCTTTTTCTCTCTGCTATTAATCATCTTCATCGCTTCATCGCTTACTTCATCACGTCTTCTGCTGGAGTTTTAGACGTGATTCAAGCACAGTCTGTGTGTTTGTGTGTCTGACCGACTGTTGTATTTGGGTTTAGTCCCAGAATTGTTGCTCTGCGTGAAATTTGAGGTGTGTGAGTTGGACCGGGCTCGTTTTTTGGTCTTTACACACACAGATGCGCGCGCACACACACACAGATGGCAAACATCACTCCACCTCTGCCAGCGCTCAGTGTGTGTCCGTCTTTTTCATTATTTCCCCTTAATCAGCTCATTAATTCAAAGCCTTAATGATATAGAGAGAGACTGGGGAGGATGTGAGGAAGGAACTAAGGAAACAAGGGAGGGAGAAAAGACTGATGTGGAGGAACACTGCAAGAACGGACAGATGAGAGAGAAAGGAAAACTTGAGACCGATGGAAGAACGCCAAGGTGGATGAAAGCTGCAAAAGAAAGGGGGGTGAAAATGGCAGAAAAGAAAAGGAAAAACAGGAGGAAAAAAGTTAACTCGGGCAGAGTGAATGCTAAAGAGACTCAGAAGGCAAAGTTGATGACTTGGAGCAGACTTTTATCAGCTGCCAACTGGTGCTGTGGTGTGTTTATGTGTGTGTGGTGTGATTGAACAGTTTCAGGTTTGCTGCCAGTGTTTTAGTGTGTTCAGTGTCTGTGTGAGTCTGTGTGTATGTGTGTTTGGAGGGTGTGGATGAATGGATGCCCATGTGCGGTTTTTGTGTTTTCTTTTCTGTGTAAGCCAGCAGAGTGTGGCTTTAGTCTCCTCAGCATGGTGGAAAGCTTTATTCTCTTTCTTTTAGTCAATCCAAGTTTCTCTGGGATTAGACCAGAGAAGAAGGAAAGTTGCACAGCCATTTGTTTCCTCAAAAATGGTGTTTGTTGTACTGATTTTTTTACCACCTTTGACTTTACCCCCTCCAGTCCTGTTGATGTCCTACTCCTCCTTCTCTTTATAGGCTTTGTTAGTTTAGCATCTGTTTCTAGCTTTGTGTTTACATCAGATGCTTTGCTCTAGTGTCCTACACTTGATTTGTGTTCATGGCGTTAATATCATGTTATACATTATGCAGGTTTCTGGTCTGTGACATTGTGTCCAGAGGTCTTTTACAGTTTCATGTTTTATAGTGTTACACTGTGCTGTATTTTTTTACAGTGTAACAAATATTCTTGTTGAGTTATAGTAAATCACTGGCCTACGCATTTATCATGTAACAGATTTTTTGTTGTAAGTGCTGTTCTATACATTTACAGTGTAAAGGAAATCCATGTTAAATTACAGAAAAGTACTGGTTTAAAATATTACAGTTTAACAAATATCTTAGTTACTCTGCAGTATTTACTGTAACATTTTTTTAAAAATCGTGAACTACTGACCTGAGAATTTTGTTTTAGTCTGAGGCTTTGATTGATGATAGATCTACACATTTACAATATTACAAACTTTATTTTATACTTAAGTATATATGATATAAAATTAAAAATTAAACTACAAATACATGTTTAAAATATAACAGAGTTTGTAATAAGTTACAGTACAGGAAACATTACCATAAACCAAAAATCACGCAGTTACTCGGTCGGTGTCTGGAAAAAAAAAAAAAGAGGTAGTGTTTGAAATTCAATGGTTACTGAATTATTTTGTGAGCACAACAGCTTGACAGATGATGCTGCCTTGTGTCCTGGGAAAAGGTTGGACCCATTCATGTTATGCCGACTGAGTGGCCATGATAGAAGCTGTTTGTAGGTTTAGTTTCATGTCGATTAGTCACATTTAACATACTGCACTCGTTTCAGAGTCACTTCAAACTCCAAAGACAACAAAATTAAATTGCATTAGCGTAGTGTGAAATGTCAGCGTTTGACATCTGTGCTCTTTTATAAACATTCTGTGGAGTTTATCCAAAATGCTAAACACACTGACAGCCATGCAGTCTGTCTCAGGTTGTTGTGTTGGATGTTGCCATTGTCTACATGCACGTGGACTTTGGACTGGATTCGGCCTGTAACGATGTATTTAAGAAGTTGACATTATGAATAAAGACAAAGAATAAAAAGTCAAACTTTTTTTTCTCACTCCTGGTGTCAGTCAGCAGAACAGAGTGGGCTAATTACTAGAGCAGCTCTAAGGAGAGTAAATGGCCACTTGCAGGAACAGGCAAACTGTTAACTGAGTAGTTGTTTAAAGGGATAGTAACTTTTATTTTTTTTTTAAATGTTATTCATTTCAAGATATGGCAAAATAGGTGTATAAAATATTCACTCTGCTGTCCCATGAATGCAGTTTTCTTTGAGCCTTTAAGCATCTTCGAGTACTTTTCCATCTAGCTAATGAAGCAGAAAGAACAGAGATGTGCTCTCATCACCGTACACATTTATCACAAATGATTTCAGAGAGTGTTGAAATATAAACGTCACCCCTTCCAGTTTGCCGTAGGATGTTTCTCTTTCTTCCCATCACACAAAACATCTGAACTATCTGTTGTTTGCTGTTTTTGGCAGGATTCCGTCACTGTTGTCTGCCTTATATTTGACCCGTAAAGACCAATTAGTGTCACACTTTGTATAATGAGACACTAAAGAGGATGGTTATGGTTGTCATTCCTCATATGCCATTTGACACTAATATAAGTGCTAATATAGGCCAGTGTTGTGCCGAAGTGGAGCTCGTGCACTGCTGTTAGCACATAAATGTATTTTAGCAGTTGCTTATTTCTTTTGTTTTATGTTGAGCGCTGTCCCTCGCCCATGCCTGTGCACCCAGAGGTGTCAGTTTTTGGATGCCAATGAATATATTTATTGCCGACTTGTGCGCCGTCCACAGCAGAGCTTTGTTGTTACCCACCAAGTATCGACTTGCCGCTCTTTTGATTCCCGTTTGAATACAAAAAGTAGCTGAATCAGGGATACCTGCAGCTCATTTTTATTATACGTGGTCTTTGAAATGCTGGGGACAGAGACGGAAGAAGTGAGAAGCAAAGAGACGAGGAGAAGGAGAGTGCAGGGAAAGTACTGAAGCAGACTTTCTAAGCTGCCGGCTACATTTAAGCTTTTATGGACAACAGCAGGGACCCTCCCTGCCTCTGATGGCTTTAACAGCTTACCTCACTCTTCTCCACGGCCTCTTTCTCTATTATTCTCTTCATTTCCAACTGCCAAAGTGAAATCTGGCTCCATCGCAACAGGTTCAGGTTTAATGTCTTTCACATATGGAGTTCTGTGGAGCTTCACTGACTCATCACTGTAAACAAGAAAAATCCTCTACAGCGATATACTCTACTACTACTTTTTTTTTTTTAAATATATATTTGCGCCTGTAGTCTTCATGGGATTGAATCATGATGTATATTGCACTGCCATCCACAGTGCACCAGGAACTTTTAAACAACCTTAACCCCTTAAGCCCTTGGCTATTATTTTGAATTTCCGCCTGAAAAAACATACCCAGATTCAATCTGTAAAAGCTGCACAACCTTAAGGCCAGAATAAGCAGCCTTGGGCTCTGTGGATAAGGGACATGTTCCTTTTTTTTTTTAAAATGCAGTAGGTCTGCATAACTCCATCACTTGCCATAAGTTAAATAAGAAAAATTCTTAAAACAGTGTTTTTTGCGATCTCCTAAACATTAATCTAAATTTATAACAATGATGCTGTTGAACCTTTTCAAAAAATTCCAATCCACAACTCTGCCAGATTTGATTCAACCAAAATGAGGCCCAGCATCGTTCCATCCATCATCTCCACCTCCTGACAAGTAATCTAAATGTTAAATCTCTGTAATACTCGTGGCTCTCTGCATACAAAACATTAATCGGGCACTGTGTCACTTTTATCTCCAAATATACAGTAGGGGTTTTTTTCCCTCACAATTAAACACACAGACACTCTTTAGTTTATGTTTCACTGATTTAGATAAACTTGCTCCCTGTCTGCGTGGAAGACAGGGAGCAACCGAAAGCAACCGAGACCTACCGAATGTCCATTGTGAGTTTTAATCACTCTTGCACTAACATCAAGGCTAATAGATGGGCCCTTTCCCTGAATGTAAGCCAGAAGTTGTGCTATTAACCCCAGCACTGATCACCAGAAAGCTGCAGGAAGACCTCTTGCACTTCTCTTCCCATCTCAGGGCATCAAATGCATTTTGTCAAGGTGTCCTTCTGTATGTGCGCCTTAACACACAGAGTGCAACAAGAGGCAATGGTCCTCTTTGAAGGAGCAGCAAAATCCACCTAAAGAAATGAGTGGCAGTGGCATAAATCACCAGACTGACATCCTAGTGACTGTAAGTAAGTAAGTAAAATTTATTTATAGATAAATTTGTCCTGTTTGGGACCTATTCCGCTTTGTTTGTACGTGCTACTGATATCTACTTCATATCAGCTCTCACAAAGCTCCAATACTTTGAAAAATGATGCTTAAAGTTGGCCATATTTATGGGAATGAATGATAATGACTAACCCCCATTTTTATGTCCTAATAACATTCAAGTGACATTTTTTCCTGAATGATTGTGTGAGATTTCTATCTAGGTTTATATTTATAACTCTACTGAATCTAAAAATTCGATTTTTATCAAATATTCTTTGTAGACTTCATGGTGAGCTTATAACCGAGCATTATAATGGAAGCAGTTTCATTAACTACATGTCTGATAAGTGCAGTGAGTTTAAGAATGTTTTGGGTGCATGCTGTTAAATTTTACTGCATTCTTGTCCATTAAAAGCAAATATATCTGGCCTGGGAGCACAGAGAGGATTTTTCTTTACATGCAGCCTCTTTCCAAGGTTAAAATCTGAGCTGCTAAATGATTGCCAATCGTAGAGCGGACAGAGCTGTGTTTTATACAACAATATCGAATATCCAAGTCCATTGAATCTATTTTGCGGGCATCATCTGCATCCTGTTTATCTGCGGTCATGTAGTTTGGAAGGTTTCCAAATATGGACTGCTCATCTCTCCTGCGTGGCGCCTTTGATGTTTGACTGACGGGTCATTAATTAGCTCGTTAGACTTCAGAGATTGGATGACCTTTGTATATTGGACAGCGTAAGGAGACTTACAGGAGACGCCCACCATCTGGCTGAGTTTGGCTTTGTTTTTGCTGGCATAACGCTGCATGACAAAACATACTGAAGTCAGCCTCAGCAGACGTGATCACATGACATCACATATAGACATTAAGCAGCAGATATGTTCATGTGAAAACACTGCACGGTGACTGTGCCATGGATTCATTCATCATTAGTAGTAACTGTAGATGATCTTTTATGTTAACTTATTAGTACAGTGATGGTCATGGCTTTGCAAACACACACACAAGTGTGTATTTATATCCTTGTGGGGACATCTCATTGACATAATGCTTTTCCTAGCCGCTTACGCTAACGATTAAAAATGAATGCCTACCCTGACCTTTCCCTAAATCGAACCATAACCCAATTGAAACTCTGACACTAAAACCACATTTTTGAGTCTCAAAAATGCCTTGAAACTTGTGAGGACCAGGATTTTGGAAGGAAGGGCTCTCAGTCCCCACAAGTACAGCAAACCTCTCATTTTTGGTCCCCACAAAGATGTTAATACCCATCCACACACACACTCTCTCTCACTGTAAGAGGAGTGTTCAGTTTGATCTGCACGAGGACCCGATGACTCCCCACGAGAGCTGCGAGGAGTTTAAAGCTTATATAGAACCGTCAAAATTAATGAATTACGATGTCACAGCAAACACAGAGAGCAGGGGGCACGCGCACACGTACAAGCTCGCACACTCCTGCACGTGCACACAGACCCGTGTAATGAAAGAGCATAGGCAAATCAAGCAAAGTGACATGAAAAAGATGGAGATAATTACAAACACACACATCTGTCTGTGAGCGCTTCTCCCAGATTTCAGTGTGTGTGTGCGCGCGTGTTTTCTTCTCATTCAGATATTATTTGGAAGCATCTGCGAGCATTTATTGAAAGAATAAAATTATTCTCTCAAGATTATCTTCGCTTAGAGCTATATATCCGTGTGTGCGTGCATGTGCACGTGTGAACAAGAGTGTTCTTCTCCCATTCAAATATTCAAACATTTCCAAACGCTTCAGCAGGGATTGAGTAAGATAATGAAACTAGTTTCCTAGATATTTCCCCCCTCCCTCCCATCCTGCTATCTCCTTCTTCTCACCCCCATATAGCTACAGGCTGCATTTTTAATCTCCTGGATCATTTTGATCTCCTGAATCACTCACTGTCATCATTTTGAATTAAACCATTTTGCTGCTCGTCTGCTGTGTCTGCGTTCCTCTTCAGCGTTTTTTTCTTTCCCCTGCACTCTATTTTCCAGCATTGTGCAACTGAAAACAATTATTTTCCCACTGAAAGTGCTTTCGCCTGCCTTTTCCTTTGTGTTTAGTTCATCGAGGTGTTTGTAGACCCCGAAAAAGTCTTAAAATGGCTTTAAGAACTGGCTCAAGACCATTAAAAAGCTTTAACAAGGTTAAAATAGAGTGTTTTTTGGTCCTAAAGTCAAATCGCATATAACAGTGTATCTGGCTTATTTTTGTGCTTTTGTGAAGTAGTTCCTGATTTCTTTTTCTAGTTTAGACCACATGAACAAGCAGTTAATACAATTTGTAGTGAAGTTTCGGATGTTGGAATGTCCCTTTCAGCGGTTCTCAATGAACTACATTGTGGGTTTGAAGAAAAGTAAATTGCACAACATTTTGCAAATATAAATAGGACCACTTTGTGACAAATAATCAACAGAGCAATAATCAGCTCCCTCTCCGATGAGTCTCTCATCCTGTCTTATTTCAACGTTACTGTACTGGTGAGCTCTCAGCAGGGATCTTCATTCTGCTGGCAGGCCCGAATAAGCAGAGTGCAGCAGAACAAAGACTTGTGTATTTAAAACTGCAGATGTGGTCTGATCTACAAGAGACTCTCTGGAAAGGCAGCTGAATGATATCAAAGTCTGCCACAAGAGCAGTCGGTCAGCCTCCCGAGAAGACGACATGAGGTGGGCAAAGACTGGTTTCATGCAACTGAACTAAAAGCCAGGGGATTGTCCTCTGTTAAATCCATCAATTAATTGAAAAGGTAAAAATGCCAAAAGTAGTCACCCAATCCACATTGTCAGCCTTTGGTCAGTTTGGAGTTTTGGTGGAGGTTTTATCCTGTTAATTGGGAGCTTTTCCTTCCTACTGTCACCAAGTGCTTACTCATAGGGGATTGTTTGGTTGTTACTGTTTTCTCTGTATTACTGTACAGTCTTTGAGTACTTACAATATAAAGCAATTTGAGGCAACTGTTGTGATTTGGTGCTATCCGTCTCCATCCAATTATTGAATTGAAGCTGCCATGTAGTGAGAGGCTAGGTCAGGGGTACCCAATCCCAGTCCTCGAGGGCCGGTGTCCCTGCAGGTTTTAGATGTGTCCTTGATCCATCACAACTGATTTAAATGGATAAATTACCTTCTCAACATGTCTTGAAGTTTTCCAGAGTCCTGGTAATGAACTAAGCATGTGATTCAGGTGTATTGACCCAGGGTGAGATCTAAAATCTGCAGGGACACCGGCCCTCGAGGACTGGGATTGGGGATCTCGGGCTAGGTACACCCAGGACTACGATAACCATCCACACTCACATTGACACTTGTCTTTGGTGGGGACTCGTCTTGGTAGGAGGAGTCCCCTTTTCAGGCTGTGCCCGGCAAGGCCCCATATTCATAAAAGAATAAAAATTTAAAATAAAATTTATTTCCCACTATTGCTGTGAAATAGTAACGAATGCAAAAGTTCAGGGTGTAAAAACTGCTATACACGGAATAAATTTAAAGTTTTTTAAGATTCTAATAAATTACTGTAATGTTTGCTTTAGGTTTTATTTTTTCACATCCCTCTCTGACCTCTCTGTCTCTGTGAGCATGGCATTTCAGTTTTACTACATTTAAGCCTTTTTGTTTTTTTTACATTTGCTGACCTTTTTAAAAAAAAAAAAGAAAAGAAAAAGAAAAGAGGAGAACTTTTTCTTTTCTCTGTCTCTCTTAAAAACAAGTAAGCTGCCTGTAGTGGGATTTGTTCTCCTTCAGCAGGAGAAAATATTTTGCTCAGTGTGAGATGTTGGTCTTAAAATCAGTTTGCTACCAGAGCTGTGATGCCTGGAGGTGACTGCTCGGCCGTGTAGAAAACACATCGGCAGCGTTCTGAACGCAGGCAGCAGGCGGCAAAATCGGGGGGAAATGTGATGTAAATAGTTTTAGTCACCAGAGACGCTTTGCTGCCTTTAAATCTCGCCGTGATTGGATTTAGAAAGGGAGCGCTAACAGACTCTTATTATCAGCAACCCAAGTAGATGGTCGTGTGTGTGTGTGTGTGTGTCCTGAAGCCACCTGATAGCTATGCTCTGATGGGTTTTTGTCTGTTGCCAAATGCCCATACACTTTCCCCTTGAAATAAATTGCAGAGTAAAGTAGGTGGACTTCATTTGACGTCTCGCTGTTCAAAGACTCTCGGGCTCCTCTGATGTAAACCAAACCTCGTAGAGAAGAAGAGAAGCCTTTGTTCTCATCGCAGCGCTTCTCTGTATCACAGCTCATCAGCAGGACCTCCATTAAAGATGAACAGTATGTCACTGGTTGCATAAGAGGCCTGAGCTTGCTTCAAAACTGAGTTTGCTTTGACAGTTGACAAGTTTGCAGCTCAACACGGAAACTTGAGTCTTTTATTATTTCTCCCGTGGCCACAGGTGGTCCTGAACCCTGAAATGTTTTGGTACCTGTCAGTAGTTCACCATCAAAAAACCACTGATCCTGACAGAACTCTGATAAATGATGCAGCTGAATGCTCTGCTGCTGTAATATAGTGAAAACCCCTCCACTTTCAGCAAACTTCCCTAAATTTCATTCTGTTCACATGGAATAAAATGTTATTTTCAATGTGAATAAAAGAGTTTTACTTCACATCAGATCCTATAAGTTACATTTTTAATCTTCTACAAAGAGTTCCATTGTGTTTAAAACCAGCAGTCGTTATCCTATGAGCCCTCGGCTCTGCCACTCATAGTTTGACCAACACTGATGTCACCAGGTCAAAACAGAAGGATGGGAATCCAATATGGATAAAAGACTGAACCTTCCATAGTTTAAACACACTTCTTCATAAACCAAAAAAGTCAGAGGAGAACTATCTTTAGCCTGCATTATTTCTAATGGCCAACAGGGTGCGACTCATTTGATGATGATGATGATTATTAAGTAACTCCACTAGTATTGAAGTTGTTTTGTTGTGCAGTTTTAGTCACTGAAGAATGTCTTGCTTCACATTTGGATGTGTTAAAAAGCTCAATAAGAATTTCCTTGGAGAATTTTTAGCAGCCAAAATTAGCACTGTGGTTTTTGTGATAGTGAATTGCAGATAGCTAGCGTAGCTGATAACACACTATCATCCATTGGTTCATAAAGCATAGGTCCATTTCAGATGGGGTATGAGCAAATATCAAGAAAAAGTAAGTACATAAATAAGATTTATGAAAAGAAAATGGACAAAAATGAGTTTGGTGATGCTATCGTACTTATCATTATTTCACTAAACTGAATGCGGAAACTAGGGCAGTAGGGCAGGACGTTTTTTTTTTCTTTTCTGGCTTCTCAAGTGGGAAAGAGGAGATTGCTGATAATAAACTGAAAAAGGCAAACTCAAGGCTACAAAACAGTAGTCTGTGGTCAAATTACAAAGAATTGTATCTGCTGAAATCAAAAATGTCAACCAGTCAGGACCAAACAGCTTCAGCAGAAAATGGTAAATAAACAGCAGTTATTGTTTCCTGTTTATAAAAATCATTTTTGAAGTCTCTCTTCTAAATAAATGGAAGCTAAACTGGTGTTGACATTTTACAGATTACTCCCGCTTTCTTTCCTCCTCCTTTTCACTTCACTGTCATTCATTTCCCCATCATCCTCTCCCTTCTCCCTTCAGACTCCCGCGCTCGTGCCTCTTCCCGTGCCCTCCGGACAGGCCTGGATCATGGGGATTACAAGGGTTTTGTGTTTCAGCGGAGAGAAAGATGAGGAGGAAGAAAGGAGATAAAGAGGGCAGTTGAAAAAGGGGGGCGGAGGGGAAGA
>VUQR01030631.1:0-34924 GCA_015108515.1 Hemichromis elongatus
AGGATGCGGGGAGGACAAAACAGGGGAAGACGGAGAAGACACCAAATACACAGGCAGATTCCTAATGAAATGAGGGCAACACTTGTTGACCATGTTGTCAGTCACGGCCTCACAATGGATGAGGCTGGTCGGAGGGTGCAACCAAATGTTGGAAGAACCACTGTGAATTCAATCATTCAAAGATTTCGTAGGGAGACAGGTATGTGCAGTATTGGACAGTAATCCAACATCTCATAATATCTCATGTTTAGTCTACATTACGGTAATTTTACTGTAATCTGCACCACAAAGGATTAAAAGACAACCTCGCAGAGGTGGAAGAGGGCCCCTTTTTACCCCACAGCAAGAGGAAGACATTTGTACAATGGTGACTGCAAACAATGCAATAAAGATGAAAGAAATTCAAAGTGCTGTCATAAAGAGAAAAGAAAAGAAAGGAATGTCTGGATGTGCCAGAATGATTTACGTATGTTCAGTTACAATATGTGCTGTTATATTGTTCACATTTGTGCGCAGCTCTACCAAAAGGGAGTTTCTGATGTTTATTCTAAATAAGTGACTGTAGAGTATTTTTCTTTTGCACAGTGTTGGAGAACTACACACAGCCTCCACAGTGAAAATGTGAAACATACGTATTCAGTGTCTTGTACTTACTTCCCTAACTACAGGAATGTCTAACTTTACTGTAGATTTTACTGTAAATGTCTGTACAAACAGTGTAGTGCTGTCTTGAGCATTTTCAGGTTGCGTCACCGAGCTCTGAGCTTTCTTTGCGTTGGAAACACTGAGAGTATGCTGTAAACTGTCCCAATGAAAACATGACAAAGACATTTGACTCTTGTTCATAAAGTTGGTGTGAAGACTTTGATGACACTGGCAGTTTGATTGACATGAATACTTGCTTTTGAGGAAAGGATTTAGAGCAAATAAGCTGCTTTTGCAGGTTGTCCACTAGGTTTTGCAGTTTGCACTAATTGTTTTGAGAAATACACGAACTGCTGTGTAAATGTTAATATTGATGTGAGAAAAACTGTAATAGCAAAATATAGGGAGTGAACTGCGTGCTTTCACTTCTTTGATACAGGAGACAGAGACACATTTTTACATTCTGACAACAGCTTCAAGGCTCACACTTTCTATTCTGTTCTTTATTGTTTACATTCTCTAAATCATGAGTTGTTACATCATTCAGTTATTAGTTATCTAACTTAAAATTTTAAATGGAAGTGTTGCCAAGAAAGCTAATGTGCACGGTGGCTGGTTGCTTGTATCTGACTGTAGTAAATGGCCTTAAACTGGGTTGAAAGTGTAGTTTTCACTGACTGCAGACTAAATACGAGGCAGAGCAGGTCCTCTACTAATCTGTACTAGAGGCTAGAGTCCAGTCCACGGTTCTCCACTGCTCCACCATTCAATGAAGGCAAAAATGGCCCAAAAGAAAACAACAAAGTGCATGTGTCCTCTAATTAGTCATTTACAAAAGTCAGAAATGGTCTTAAGATAATTAAAACAGTTGTTTTTAAACAGAGTGTTGTGTGAGGAAGTGACAATACTCATTTAATCCAATGGAAGAAGACATTATGAAGAAAGATGATTAAATATCATTTGAAATGGGCCACAGCCCTTTACCTCTCTGATGGCAGCACAGAATTTGCTCTGTAGAACTCTCTGCAGGGCCTGCAGCTTGGGCGGAGGCAGCTCGCCGGTCCGCTGCAGTCGGTCCAGCAGCTCGATCACCCTGCATACATCTAAGCCACAACACACAAACACACACACACAAGCCAGGATTACAAACACCGCAACATGGACACTGTCTGTGGACACTACTGACCCTCCTCACAGTCACTATTAGTACGACAGCTAAATTAAAGTCATTTCTAAAAGTACACTCACTTAAGTAACATCAGCTTTATTTTATTATTCTAAGGTCTTTATCTTACATTATTAAGTGCCATGACGCATCTTCTGATGTGATTTCACACTATATACATTGAGTCTGAGTAGTAATGAGTTAGATTAGTTAGATTGTGACAACAAGCAGTCAACATGATGTTGAAACTGAGGTAGGAGACAAAATAGGAGTCAAGATGGTGTTTGAAGGTTTCCGTTTCTGGAGCACCAGTTTATTAGATATAACATCTGAGAGGTTATCTCTAATACTAGTCTGACATCCAGTCTGAGGCACACCCTGCTGACGCCCAAGCAGTAGGCTATGGTACGGGGTAAAGTCCTTTTGGCTACGGATTGTATTTGCAAGCATATAATACAAAAGAAATAGTCCTGGGAATTATTCACTATGCCACTCTTCTCTTTTTAAGCTGGGTTCAAATTCAAAACATATATTTTACAACTCCGTATTTAGGACTTACACCCGGAGTCCTGGTTTATCTACCATATAAGAAACTGCTCATTTCTTAGGTAGAATAACAGGACATTTCATAGCTACTCCATATGAAATTATGCTTTGGTTGATTCTGACAATTAAAGCGAATATTCTACGGGTTAGGGCGGGACCTACGTCGTAGAAAAAAATCAAACATGTATTATTCCTTCTTTCTTGTTGTTCTATTTTGTGTTCACGGCTCAGGTGTTGCATACTCTTTTTTTACATGTGGTTGCTGGGATGTACATTTTACATCTGTGGGTGGAGTAGATGATTAGTACTTCACTTTCTGGTACTATTAAGTTATGTTTGTGGAACATGCAGAAACCACCAAAAGACTAGCTGTGCTTTTTTTTGTGGAAAGGGAGGAGGTTTCTTTGCTGTTTCTCCAGGAGATTCATTTAAAGGATAAGGACGACATGAAACTAAAGAGGGGCTGGGTTGGACCGGTGTTTGCAACTTCCTATTCCTCTTTTAGTAGGGGCGTAGCGATCCTGGTTAGCAAAAAGCTTGCATTCCACTGTCTCACCTGTGTCAAAGATGACCATGGTCGCTATATTCAAGTCAATTCAATTTTATTTATATAGCGCCAGATCACAACAACAGTCGCCTCAAGGCGAAAAAAACATGTTGCAGAAAACATGTTGCTATACAATAGTTATTCATTGCACACGTCTGTTGCTGCCCCAGACGTCACACACTCGTACGTCATTGTCACGTCTCACAAATAAGATTATGGTTTAGTAATGCAGTAACTTAGTGTGCTTACAGAAAAGTAACAGTAATCTACTTTTTTTGCAATAGTAATTCCTTACTTTACTTGTTAATTGAAAAACACACACACACAACATGAAAGCTCCTGTCAGGCAACATAATGGCTAAGATGAAAAGACAGTTGGCTCAATGTGTCCTTGAGCAAGACACTTCACCCGTTGCCTACTGGTGGTGGTCAGAAGGCCCGGTGGCGCCCCCCAGTGTCCGGCAGCCTCGCCTCTGTCAGTGCGCCCCAGGTCAGCTGTGGCTACAATGTAGCTGCCGTCACCAGTGTGTGGATGACTGGATGTAAAGCGCTATACAAATACAGGCCATTTACCTGCATGAACTGAAGATTGTTGACTTTTGCCTAACCGGTTGAAGGGACACGTTCTCTCTGCTGAACATGGAACACACACACATGTACACTGACCCCCCCCCTTCAAAGCTTATGACTTCAATGTTGTGAGATGTGATGATTCATGTGTTGAGGTGTTTTTTTCTGTTCTCAAACTGATCTCCTTGTTGGAGCTCAGTCTGGGGGGAGTTCTTTCTTTCTCTTTGTGTTTCCTCATGTTGTGCATTTTCCATTGTTGTACCTCTCTGACCTGTCTTCCCCATGTGATGTTTGTGTAACGTATGTATGGTCAGAAGGGTAAGATGGTGCTGGCATAAGGCCATAAACCAGTTTCCTTCGGGGCCAAACTTTGGAATCAAAGCGTTTTGTGTTTAGCATGATGTTTATTGTATTTGCTGTTTGATTTCTTCACGATTATTCTTTATTAGTATGTAGAAGAAGACAAAGGAGGAATGATTCTCTTAATAATATAATCATAAGGATTCAATCCTAGCACCTTTTTTCACACCTTGTCACATGATCAGTAGTGGGCCAACCACTGGGATAAATACACCTACGTCAGTCCTAGAACTGAAGAAGCTTCAATGATCAGAGGTGGAGTGTCTTCAAGAAACTTAAAGAAGTCCAGTTGCTTTTTCAGAATCAGAATCATAGGTTTCCCCCAGGCTCCTTACATTACCATGAGCTGGAGGACTGACACCAACACAGACATGTTAACCTGCTCTAATGATTCATCCATTGTTTGAAGCTTGATAACTAAAGTTTTGCCAGTGTATGATGTTGAAAGCACTACAATAGGCCATCCCACTAATGACGAGGATGGTTTTGAAGGTGGTATTGTAATTAGATGAGTTTAAAATTTTGAACGTGTCTGCGAGCAGCATGTTACATTCACAGTAATTGCAAGGCAAAGTAGGCATGACATTGGGGACCGAGCCCCCCTAAGGGTCAGATCCTAGTCGCCCCTGTTGCGCACTTCATAAACTAATATTCTGTTGTGGTTAAATTATTCATTTGTCATTCAAATGTCCCCAATCCGTTTACTTTTTATGTTTGACAGACCGTTTGGGTCGTTTTGTCGCCCGTACCGACTGGTTCACGCCGTACGCTGATGGATACTCAGCATTTTAGGCCCAACCAAACTCTGCACAGCTGGGCTACATACAGCGAAACACGCAGTGGACGGTGCTCTGTCCGCGCAGCCCAAAGAAGGCACACCTCGGTCCGTGTGTTAGCTAGTTTGTGTACGGCAAACAAACGTGTTTGTGTAGGAGCGGAGGCGGGGCTCGGGGACGTGTACATCGCTACCTTTGTATGAATTAGACGAGCCAAAGGTTTATTTTGATCGTTTCGCCTTTGTTGTGGAATCAGACTGCTCCAAGTGCGAGCATGTCTGCCACACACAGTTACTACTCTATGTGTCTGCTAGCTACGTTACCTCTCTCCAGGCACAGTGGTTCTGTCATGGCCGCCATGTCTGCTTCTTTAGCCGGGTGGTAGTACGAGGACATCATCGCAGACTCGGTCCACACTGATCCGACAAACACCGCGTACGACCAATTAATGTTGTTCACAGCTGTGCGTGGCCCCTCGTTGACCACGGGCTGCTGAGCATCCTGAGTGCGAGCACGAATGCAGCCCACAGACTGGAACCTGACGCAGCAGCTTTCCTCCAGCTGCGGCTTCACTGAGGGACCAATGTCATCTACGCAGCATTCATGTGCCTACTCACCGAAATCCCTCACACGAGTCCAACATCTTCTATTGGCTAATGGGCGTGTTTAATGTTTGTTATCCAGCTAAAAAAGCAATAGGAGGGATTTTATGTAGCAGTGCTACATGTAACAGGCTTTGAATATCCTGTACCTAAGCTCCGTTTATCTAGTGTGACACATCTCTACAAATAGAAAACATCTGGCACAGACTCTCAGACAAAGGATGCAAAGAGAACGGTGTGAAATATTCTGGCTTTAAGTCACATCTTTATTAAAATGTCCTTGCAAATATTACCAACAGCAGAGAGAGAGCAATAAAGAAAAATAAAAAAAGGCTTCAGAATAAACAGAAAAGCTCATAACTGCCACAACACTACTGACACAGACAGGATGCTCACTGGGATACAATTACCAAACTCCAAGTGTTTCTAAAAGTGGAAATTAAAACGGCTACACCGTCAATCCATTTCAAAACAAATTTTATTTTTTGTGTTTGTTTGTTGTTGGGGTTTTTTTTTTGGGGGGGCGGGGACTATAACAAAAAAACCCAAAACATTTCTATATTAAAATAAGATTGTGGCACAGATTAGTGGGGTAATGTAAGAAAAGTGCCAATTAAGAGTGTACCATGACACCAGATTACAGAAACAAAGTGACAGGAGAGCTGGCGCTACAGCCAGGACCCCCTGACATCACAACGATCCCCGGTCAAGAGCACACACTCCCCCGACAAACGGTTATTTCAGTACTCATCTCCTGCAACCTCCATCTTGTAGCCATTCTCACTGGAAACGTAGCCATCAGCTGACGGCGCAGACTGCTGGCCCGCCATCATCCCATCCTGACTGTACTCCTCCTGTGGTGGCACTCCTCCATCGTCCTCATTGACCATGTCGTCCTGAGGGCCCATGTCATCTCGTAGGGAGCCGTGCCGTTCCTCTCGCCGATCTCCCCTGTCTCTCTCGCCACGCTCCCTCTTGTGCTCCCTGTCCCTGTCCCGGTCTCCCCTGCGCCTGTCCCTATCCCTGTGGCTACGCCTTCGGTCCCTGTCCCTGTCCCTACGCTCCTCTAAGCCCTCGCTCGCGTCTCCCTCGTGTTCCTCCAGCATGCGCTCTCCGACCTCAGGAGGAGCTTCTCCTTGGCTAATCTCCTCCCCTCCTTCTGGCCCCTTGACCCTCTCCCTGTCTCTTTTACGATCTCTGCTCCTACTCCTTCTCTTCCGGTCTCGACTTCTCTCCCTACTCCTGCTGTCTCCTCCCGATGCCGCCCCACGCTCCCTTTCGCGATCTCGACGCCGGTTACTACCGCTGTTGTCGTCTGCTGCTCCGATCTGTCGGTCCCTTTCCCTTTCTCGCTCCCGGGAACGGGTGTGTCGACGGCGTTCGCGAGACCGGGACCGCCGACGATCTCTGTCCTTGTCCCTGTCCCGTTCACGGCTGCGTTCCCTCCGGTCTCCACGGTCACGATCACTGTGAGCAACACAGTTGCAGTATGTATTTACAGCAGTGTGCATTTTTACGTCTAATTACAATTAATAAAAAATCTTTAAAAACAGGGCCCACCCTCCAAGAGGACGGTCGTCATAGCGTGATGCGTCATCTCGACCAGAGTGCTTGATGTTGACGTCAGCTCCGCCTCTCCTAGTGCCACCCAGTCCACCGCCTAGACAAAGACACCAGAAACAACATTTCTAATGTGTTAATAAGAGTCAGGCTCCTCTGGCTGTGTTCTTAGCTCTGCACGTTACAGTCCCACCATCACACTGAAGCATGCAGGGATGCCCCAGTGATGATTCACTTATGCAGCAGTGCTCACCTAGCCTGCGAGGACGCCACCCTTTGACAGTACGTCCTCTTTCCACATCCACCAAGACCCTTCTGCCATCAATCTTCTTCCCATCAGCATGCTTATAGGCGGCTGGAGAGGAGTAACGGGAAGAGGGAAGATAGAAGGTGAGAAAAGAGTGCGAGGGAATATGGCTAAGGAAACAAACAGTGCATTATTATACTGACCAGGAGCAGGCGAAGCCGACATGGCTGCTCTCTGGGCAAAAGTCGAGGGATAATGGGAGTAGACTTCCTTCCACCCGAAGAGTCAATGTTATATTACACTGTCAACCGTTCCTTTTAATTATTCAGGGTCCAGCTCCTACACCATCTACACCAAAGAGCAATTCTTTCTTTCTTTTTTAATCAGTTGCCATTTCATTAAGGTATGGCATCTTTGAACACACTACAGCTAAAGCCTGACCCGCTGGGACAGCCGACACAGTCTAATAGATTTCTGGAAGATTTAAATGCATCAAGCCAAAAAAACGATTGTTGGTAAAAAGCTTGAACAGCTTCTGTTATGATTATTAATATTAGGGCCGTCAACATTAATGCGTCATCACAATTAATGCGATTCAAATTTTTAATACATTTAACCCACCCGGAGCGCCCGATGGACAAACTTTGGACAAACGGCCTGAAATGCGTCGACAGAGACATTTCAGGGATTTTGAGTCGTTCCGAATGAATTAATGGTGTTAAAATGTTTGATTGCGTTAGTGGTGATGACGCGCTAACGTTGACAGCCCTAGTTATTATTTAAAGCCGTTTCATTTACAGGTTTAATGAGAGCAACAAACAGCAGGGAACATCCAGGAATCGGCAAATTGTCCACTCTGATACGACACAATTTTATGACCCACGATGTGTGATGGAAGAACCGGCCACGATCCAGACTGCTACACTAGGATGATGTGTGGATCCAAGGGTCAAACTTTCACATCCATGAAAGGGGCCTTACCAAAACCCAGCAGACACAACATCAGTTCAGACAGCCTCAGGCCGAGCCTGAAGGCCTCTCTAAGGTACCTCCACACCAGGACAGTGTCACAACACATCTACTTACCATACCCCGCACCCATTTCCCTCTTCTAGAAGGATTTAAAGGCCTTACCACCAGTCCTACTGACATGGACCACGTTGGGAAAAAGGAAAGGAAATGTGGAAAAATGGAAAATAAAAACAAAAACCCAAAACAAACAAACAAAAAAACTGGACTCGCTGCTTTATCACAACTCCAACCTTCTGAGAAAGAAATGTTCCTAACACTGGCATGCCATGAGTGTGTAGCCTGAGATGCATTCAGTGAGGAGATGTTCTAAACTCTAATTGTAGAAACTAGTGGAAATCTTGGTCTGGGGTATTATTTTCTATTTTATTTCATATCTTCCTGGTTACGCGGTAAAAAGTGCATAATTAAGATAAGGACTATTAAAGCTAACTGAGAGCGAGACTGAGAACCAAAAAGGTTTGCTTGTGTCTGGCTGCAGCTACGTGAAGGGCCTGCCTCGAACATAGGAACAGAGCCGCAGCGCCCCCACAGGTCGGGGGAAGAAAAACCCAAACTGGTTGACATGGCTCATGCACAACACTCGCAAACTTCAAGTGAATCATGAACATGTGGACGTTAAAGATACTGCAGGTGGGCTGCAAAATAATCTTTGACTAATTTACTCATTTTGTTTTGAGCCGGCCCTAAAATAGTACCAAAAAACTGAGGACGCAAAGCATTTGAAAATGACGCGTTATTCTTTGTTTAACCTGACAGCACATCAAAAATGGAGGAGTCCCAACCGCTTGATTAACGTGTGGAGGTTCACGCTTCACTGTAACGAACAACAAGATTATAAAAATAAATGAATTAAAAACTGATGAGATTAAAGGTTTTTTGTGACTAAAGTTTGTCAGGTTGCTTTAGAGACTCGCCATTTTAAAAGTTAAACATTGCAGCAATTTATTGCTGTATTAGAAGAAAGACTCCAACTCCACATCCCAACAAACTCCAGCTAATGTGAATGGCAGCCGTTTAATAACGCGTGTGGATCTGTCAGGCTCGTGTCCCTGCACGCAGCTACGGTTCTGCCGTCGTTAACCTGAAGTGGCTTTAATGTAAAGGGCAGAATCATCGGGTGACATTTAAGACTAGCGCTCACGGGTGCGTTCAATGGTAAAAGTCTAAGATCCGAATAGAAGCTCTTTAGGGTCTGCAAGCAGATGCTTTACCCACTGAACCCTATCCCTATGTAGGAGATGGAGGGTGGAAAAAAATCTTACCCATCATACAAACCCATTATACCAACCATATACTGAGCTGTGGTAGTAGGGTGTAGATGTATCATAACCATCATCATCTGCCAGCCAGCTCTGGCCAATAGCCATCACAGATTGGCGGCTGCAGTGGCAATGAGAACAACATACAGTTAATACACTGTTTACCCCACATTCCCCATCAGTTCATCCCCTGCTCCAACTACACAACTGTGATTCAGCAACTCTGGTCTTGAAGAGCTGATTGCACCAACATCCCAGAATGGCGTCACTGTGTTCGAGACACCATTCAACTAAAGAGACAGTATTTACTGTGGCATCGCCACCAGCTTAACGTATCTCGCTAGTGTGGAAAGGCTGAATGAATCTCACCATGACCAGGGTTGAAGACCACCGCTAAAATCTTTGTCATACAAAACATGGGCTTTGACACATGTCTGGTAAAAAACCCATTCAATGCTTGGTGACCACTATGTGCTTACCATTATAGTCCAACCGGGAGAGCTGCTCTTCCACAAAGCTACAACGCCTAACAGTTAAAAAGACAATGTGCCTTTGACAGGCAAAGATGTTCAGGCTCACAAATGAAACAGTTTACCCCGCCCCCACACACAAGACGCAAACAGAAAAGAAAGAAAGGAAAGAAAACAAGTTTTCATCGCTGAGAAGAACGCCGTTCCCCTCTGAGACCAGACTATTAGCCAATTGATGACACGCATCAATCTCACACTCACACACACACACACACACGCACACGCCAGACTTTGATGTCAACAAAGAGCTCCAGCACTAACCATCGGCTGGGTTCTAACCCAGCAGCAGTCGCTACAGACAAACTGCTGCTAGTGTTACAAAAAAACAGAACGAGTGTTCCTGAGAAGAAACACCCCACACACACTATTTATGAACCATCATTAGATACAATATGTTTGGTTAACGCTCTGTATGGTTACTCACAGTGCATGTCTCTCTCATGCTCGTATTCAATGAACGCATAGCCCCGAGGCTTCCCCGTCCTCTTGTTGTAGACGATGTAAATCTGGAACACAGAAATATGGACTCACTATCATGACACAAGCACAACATCACCACTGACCAGGAAAACAAATGCTTTCCTACCAGTACAACTGACCCGCTTTGTAAAGACATACAATGCACGACTGACAACACGTCAGCCAAATGTCCACACAGCATCTCTGAATTCTCTTTCCTTTGTGAAATGTGTTCAGTGGCCACTTCAGGTGCACCGGTTCAACCGCTCGGTAAATCTGCAATCAGCCAATGACGGGGCAGCGAGCCAGCACACTCAGGCACACAAACATGGCCGAGATGACTTGCTCAAGTTCAGGTTGAGCATCTGAATGAGCGTGACGGGCGATTTATGTGACTTTAAGAACGTTTCATTCTATAGCCCGGCGTTTGCTTCGTGCCGCGGCACAAAACACTGTTTGATGCAATAATGCAACCACGGCAGCAGAGAAGGACCCGCAAGTCCAATAGAGGAGCGCGTTCCTACACATGGTTGCTGCTGAAAGCTCAAACGTGCTCGTTTTCCTGTCAAAGAATTTAGAAGTTTCATTTGGAGGGAATATTTTGCCTTCTTTTCTTGTTTGTTTCAGTATTAATATACACACTTTTGGTTTATTCATTTATTTATTTGAGATGCACCCAATTGTGGAGATTTTAGTTTTTTTAAGTTTGTTAGAAGAGACATTTTGATTTCTAACGAATTTGTTGTTGGGCCGAGTGTGTAGGACAAACATGGTTCCCTCCCACCACACTGAGTTTTTATTAAGATAAAAGGTTTTGTGTTTTCTGAACAGGCTGCTGCGCTTCTTTCTTTCTGTTATGAGTTTGGGTAAATGAACCGCTGCTGCATTTGATGTCAGCTGAAGGAGGGCGCTGTTCAACAGCGCCATCATTCATTGCTGTTGACTGCTTCTGTTCGCTTCAACCAACAGTGTTAGCAAACTCACTCATGGACAAATAAATGAATAAATGGCCCCTGTGCAAACGATCAGCGATAGCCTCAGCCCATCGTTTCATTATGTAATTTAAATGTAACAAACAAACAGTACTTTAGAGGAGGTCGTTTTTAAAGTGTTCCCTGGTTTTACAGAAAATGTTATATGGGGACATGAGACCCCATTTTGAACATGACATGGTTGTGGCATCTCCTAGCTCAGCCATGGAGGGTTCACAAAAATGGTTTAAAAACATCCAGTGAGCAGACGGTCTCTGGGTGAACGTGACTGGCTGATGACAGGAGGTCAGAGGAGACTTCTCCAAGCTTACAGGGAGGCATTAGTCATTCAAATCATGAGTTATTAAAACCAAAGAGCACCCTGAATGTGCATGCACTGACACTGCCGCCTACATGCAGCAGAAAACAAGACTCATCAGGAGAGGCAACGTGCACGTCACAACTTATGACCACGACACGTTCTGGCTGCCTCCAGCAGGGTAACACACCACGTGACAAAGTTGATTCGTTTCTTGAACATGAAAATGAGCTCACTGTGGCTACATGAGCTCCACAGTCACAGAGATCTCAGTCCGACAGAGCAGCAGACTGTGGTGGAGTCTGAGTTTGGCATCACGGATGTGCAGCTTACAAATATAAACAAAGGAATGAGGTCGACATGGACTCAAGGTTCTGAGGACGGTTTCTCTCTTTAGGTTAATAGGGAGTCCAAGCTGTTACTATCAAGGTGTACCTTACAAAGTGGCTGGTGAGTATACACTTGAGCGACCTGCCCAGGCGGTTTGTACATGCGTTAGTTTTTCTTCACAATAGAAGTGGCATAGAAGTATTGAACACATCATCAATATATTCCCAAAGGTGCTATTGACAACAAACAGTCCCGAGGTCCGGGTCACAGCACATCCTACACACACACACGCAGACATCAACCCATCGTGTCCAGAAACTAAGAGATGTGTAAGAATGACGCAGGAGGAAAAGTCTTGGTAGAAAAGCTTTTGTTGGTGCTGACAGCTCCTGCATGGACAAACTAGTCACTCATTCCTCTGGGGTGACTTTGGTCCACTCTTCACATCCTGGAGCTTCTGTGGGCCCTATCCATCACCTCTGAGCTTTACTTCTGTCCACAGGTTTTCAGTTGGATTCAGGTCAGGTAATGGGCGGGGCCATCTCAGCAGCTTTGCGTTCGTCCTCTTAAACCAACTGCAAGTTTCCCCGTGTGTTTGGGATCACTGTCATTCTCATACGTTTACCCTCATCTTCATCATCCTGGTAGATGGCAACAGGTTTTTAATCAAGAACGTCTTCCACTCAGCCTTCCTTCAGTTCTATGAAGCATCCCAGTGCTGTACTCCGAAAGAACGGCCTCCAAGCTTCACTACGCCAACCACCACGCAGTGACACTCGGTGCTTTTTCATCTCCTAACGTGTATTAGGACATCCAAACAGCCCTTTTCCACTACTACCTACTCGGCTCGACTGGACTGGACTGTGGTCATTTTCCATGACAGTCGAGTACCACCTAACGTGCGTGGGGTCGTTATAGCAACGTGGTGGTGTCATCTGTATGTATGCGACATGAAAACAACAGCGGCGCTCGTCCAGGTAACGCTATACCCGCTGCTCTGCGTATGCTTGTCGTCAGACTCGTTAGTGTTAGTTACTTCTCTCATGAGTCATCAAGTAACGCCGCTGACTAGCCAATCACTGGCATGCAGCGTTTTGACGACACATTTTCGAATCGCCTCAGATTGCTTGCATACTCGATCCGAGTACGTACCAAGTAGGTACGGTGCAAAATGAGTTCCAGTTTGGCGTTACGGGACCAGTTTATGGTGAAATGGCGTTCTTTGACCCAAATGAGTCGTTACTGACATCTGGTAGAAATTTCATGTCAAAGCACGTTTAGACATTTTACTTCAGTCGGATGCGAGTCCGGCGCCTTTTGTTGGAGCCCGACAGTCAACATACGATTATTATAGCCGGTGGGAAGTATTCACCAATAAATGGTAACATTAAATTGTATCAAACGCTGTGTTGCTCTTCCTTTAGAAAGTGATCTGCAACAGTTTTAAAATCGTTTTCCCAGCTGTGTCTGATATTCTTTACACTAAGGGGCTTCCTTTGAAGCATGACTCCAAATACTGACAGCCTTAGGCTAGAAGCAGAACAGCGCTCAGCTGACACATGTGAAAAACAACACATCTGGATGGCATAGCTCAAATACCCTCTGTTCACCTTACATTTCTGCACTGCTACATTTGATAATGAAGGGACAACAACACCATTAAGCACAACATTATTCTGAATGAGACTGTAAACGTACCCGTTTGATGGGGCCATATACTTCAAACTCTCGGCGAAGCTTGGACTCTGTGGTGTCATAATTCTGTAGAAAGAAGAAAAAGATATTTAAAGTTAACAGTTAAAAAGCCAACACACTTGGGTCGGCAGTTATTTTAATATACTAACCACTCGTGCAACGAAGAGAGTCTTGAAGGCATCGCCCTGTGCGTTCGGGTCATTATGAGGGTCCCCTGATAGCACGCAAACAGAACATCAAGGTTAGGCTAAACCGCCACATCACACGCAGTGTGCAGAGCGCGCGCCATGTCAGAGACTTACAAAGCTTCAGTTCTGTCTCCACTACTGCTTGCCTCCTCTCAATCTTCTCTCGTCTCTGCAAAAACAAAAGATTCACAGGAAATGGGTTAGTCCTCGGTTTTCTGTTGCCTTGTCATTCTCACCCCAAAATTCTTCACACCGTAAAATTTAAAATAAATACATAAAATGCAAAATAGTGTTTACAGTCTTTAGCACATTAAACTTAGCTCAGGTGCATCCTGTTTCCACTGAGCTCAGCTGTGATAAATCAAAGAAAGACACACACACACACACTTTATATACAAAAGGTCTCACAGTCCATGTCAGAGAACACACCCAGGCCATCAAGTCCAAAGAATTGTCTGTCAACCTCCGAGATCGTATCAAGGTGCAGACGTGAGGGAGGGTACAGAAAAATGTGTGTAGTATTTAAGGACCCAAAGAGCACATGGAAGACGTTTGGGACCACCAGAGCTGTGTGCCTGGCTGCTCTGTGCAGTTTCAGGTGAGGGGTCTTAATCAGGGAGCTGGCCAAGAAGCGGATTCTCCAGTGTTGCACTGTGGAAACATGAGAACCCTCCAGAAGGACAACCATTCCAGCTCCACAGTCTCAAGTCCTGTGCTGTCCAGTAGCATGGAGAGAAATTGGCCTCAAAAGGGTTGCAAACACATGTTGCATGATCCACAAGCACAAACACAACACAAATGTGTGCAGTGACTTGTGTGTAACCTGAGGACTCACAAGCACATGCTTCAATCCATACCAATACAAAGCAAATCTCATTTTCCCCTTAATAATAAACACTTCCATTTAGAAAGTGTTTCCTTGGATTCTTTTCGTCTGATGATCTGAAACATTTAAGTGTGCTTGCTCTTTGAACCAAAAAAACCAAAATGCAGGAAGACATTAGGACCCAGGCGTCTCAGAGTTACTCCGGGACATGAACACAGCTAACGTCTGTGCAAAGCTAGCAGCTTAAACGTTGTCTCAAAACCTCAGGTGGCGTGCAATGTGACGTGTGTGTTAGGCGATTCATGTACACGTATTCAAAGCTTTGTATGTAAGCAAGAGGGACAAGAGGGGTGTCGTGTGTAGTTCTAGACATCTGCATGAACAGAAAGCGATCCAACTAGTGGAGCTAAACTTCATACGTCACGTGTACATGGTTGGTTTTAGGTTTGACCCAACGATTGACGATCGGGAGCTGGTCGTGAGGTGTTAATCGCTTCTCGTTACCCCGTGTATACTACACCATGCACGACACACGATCAAGGCAAAACTTGGGCCGATCCCCAAAATAGTCGCACAACTGAAAAATCGCTCAAAAGGGCCAAAATTCGCTTAAGTGAGAAGCTGCTCAGGCCTCGGTTGGCACGTCTGGGGAGCACCCTCTCTGATTTTGTGGTTAGACTGGAGCACCACAGGGTCCAGTCAGTCACCTCAGATTAGCAGTACAACAGTGAAATGTGCCAGCTGCAGAAGTTCTCTGGCAGTAGCTGGGTGGACGCATCTTTGGTCAGAATTTGGAGGCGTCTGAGGTGAGGGACAGGAAGCGACTGAACAAACTGCTCCACCCTTCTGGATCATTCAGTGACAGGTAAACACTATCTTCATCCAGCTCTTTGTATTTTACTTTTGTGCAGCTGCATATTTCTGAAAGCATCTGCACTCCCCCTTAAACAGTGTCAGTCTTACTTTTACCAAGTCTACTTTTCACTGTGTCGTTGTGGGCTGCTGTGTGTAGAATAGAGAATGAATGTTGACATGACGCTGTAATGTGACAAATGGAACAGGTGAAGCGCTGTGAATCCTGTCCACCGTTCATCTCACTTTTCTCTCCAGCCGCTCTTCACGGGTCTCTGCTCTTGTTGGAGGTGGTGCATCTCTCGGGTCCTGGTCAAAGAAATGCGATATTTAACAGGGCAAATGTGGCACGGAAGAAGAAAGGCTAATCAAAGCGCACAGAAGATTTAATATTCACCTCGAAATGTCTGATGAACGGGGCGATCCCACTGTAGGGTTGATTGTGGTGCTTTTCGTGGGGCAACTTGACCAGCTGAGGTAGGAAAGGTATTGGGTCCCGCGGAGCAAAGAGCGCCAGGAGGTTGGGTGGTAGGAACTGCGTCATTTTTCACCTGTTGGAACAACAAGGGTATCACTTCATTGACACTTATACGCTGGTCGATCCTGGCATTGAAGCACGCACCAGCCCCAAGAGCGGAAGTTCTTGGACCATTTTGCTCGACATGCTAACTGTTGTCCTGATTACGACGACGCTGCTACAAGCATATGGCCAGGACGCCTTTCATTTTCACGCAACATCATCCTCGACTTACAAACAACGCGGAAACGATATATAAAATGTATGCGTTAACAGCTTTAACTTTAACTCCTATCGACCCCGTTTCAATTATTTAGCGTTTAAGTGGGCCTTTTGAACTAGCCACAAAGCTCACTATGCTAACATGAAGGATCCGGGGAGTCTTACCTTCTCTCCTCCAGTGTTTAGCAAATTTCAGATCATGTAGCAGAAGAAGAAGCGCGATATCAGGTGGCTCCTTTGTGCCAAACGTTTTTCGACTGAAGGGGATATATAAGGATATATCAGTAATAAGAATCTGATCTTCAATGTACCCACAACGTGCAGCAGCGAGAAACAGCTAACTGTGTCGAGTTCGCAAATAAAATGGCGGGATGCCGCAAAATGACAACAACTGTCGTAAAACCGAGTCGTACAGGAAATGCCCGAATATAAAGTTGATTGCAAAAATGAACTTAGCTTAAAGTCGACATTATTTATGCGCTACAAATTTATGAAAAGGAAGGCAGCCTCTCTGGCTCTTCACTGACTCTGCAGCTTTTATTCACAGCGTTTTACAGTGTGTGATAACATGAAGCTTGTGGCTTAGCAATAAACGCCAAAGCGATTGTTGCGTTCTTATGAAGGTATAGCCAACCAATTCATGCATAGCGCCTGAAACCAAGGTACGAAGGAATATTAGAGCCACTTTAAAAATCATTTTGACAATGAGTCGAAATATGGAGATTATAGTTGCTTCAGGGCAAACTGCCAACTTGTATTGTACAATAATAACGTAATAAATATAAATACAATTTTTATTTCATTATTTTATATAATAAAAACTATAATAATTCACCCATTCAGAAGGAAACCCACGCAAACTTGCAGGGTGGATCTGTCTAAATGTGGTTATCATGTCTGCAGTAATCTACCGACACTCGCGTTTCACTGAAACTTTCACGTCTAACTGTTGCAACGGAGGCGGGGTCATGTGCATCCGCGCTCCCTGCCCCGAGCGCGCTCCCGTTCAGTCGGGAACACCTAGCTTGGCACAACACGCGTCTTCACAAGGCGACTGTGTGCAATCCAGCGGAGTCCAGCCAACTACTGCCCCCCCGTGGCCAGGCGCCAGAGCCTACAGGCAGATAGACTGGTGACAGATCAGATCTGGCTCTATCGCGTTTACCTCTCACTCATGCACATTACATTTGGAACTATCAGAGATAAACCAGTAAACTAAACGAAATGGTTTTGTGCATTTATTTTTGACTTATGCTGGTAAGAAATGTCAAATTATACTCGCAAAGTTGTAGAAATTGCCACTCCTACAAGTGGTTACAATGATTTTAGAATTCATTTATTCCACAACAAAGAAATGTGTTATGGACAAATACTACACAGTAATATTTGACGACTAGTGTGGTAACATCACATCCTGTTGGTCTGCCTGTGTCTCTTCTCTGGACATGAATTCAATATGAAAAATCATCTGAGATGATGTGTTAGCTGTACATAGATTTGTGTAACAACGGTCACCTGGGTCAGTGTTTATTAGGAACAGCTGGGGCCAAAAAAGATAAGCGACTGACACAGCTGGTGAGAGTTTGTAGTTGTATACAGCCTGTTATACTGTTATAGGTAGATACAGTCTGCAGGCTGTGTCCAAGTTCAGGACCCTACCCAGGACCCCGGACAGGCGAGCCTATGGCGCAAGGCTCCTGCAACCACAGCAGCAGCAGCTAAAGCCATGGTAGATGTGGAGGACATCCTGAACAATCTCTCTACCGTCTGTACATAGAAAGACATCCTTAAATGCCATCGAATGGTTTCTTCTTATTATAACCTACTTATCAATTTTCTTGGGTAAACAGAAACAACTGACAGAAAGCAGACAAACATGAATAATACAATGTTTACCAGTGTTAAGCAACATTTATAGTGTGCTGGTCAAGTCATTTTATAAAGAGACTGAGTAACTGTCAATGTCAGTAACATGCACAGAATACACAATAAAAGAAGTGAGAACTCAGCAGTGTGACCAACAGCTTCAGCATACAACCGTCCCTGTGTAGAGACACGGGGACACGCAGTACTTCTGTGTAGTATTGGATAAGTCATTTGGGTGTGCAGCTGGGTATTACGTCTCCTCTCAGTCTGGATTTGATATAACGGAGAGGTGGGCTTGATCATCATCATCAACATTTAATTCAATACTATTCAAACAAACAAAAGCGGTCGTGTAATTAGCACCACCATTGTGACACTTTGAACAAAATCAAACAACAAAAACTAAGAACTATAACCTTGACAAAGGTAGTATTTATTGCAGGGTTCAATATGGGGCTGTATTAGCTTACATGAGTGTCTGGACAGGATCTACTTACTGAACCTTGTGTTTATGATACATTTGGAAAGGAATATTTACAACATGATTACAGCGATGAGGATAGATACTTCTACATAAAAGTATGGACAAGAGACAAGGGCTATAGACAATAAAATTAGGCAATGAGAATCCGTGAAGTGCTCGAGTACTGAGCAGATTGTGGCAAAGGTGGAACATTTCTTAACCAATCAAAGTCTTGTATCAGGCAGAGGGATGCAGTGCTCCCGGCTCCCTGTCATCTCTTTCTTCCTCATCCATTTTTCGACCGTGTTTACGGAAGTATCTGTAGCGCTGGACGTACAGCTTGACCAGGTTGCTGACTTTGACCGGGTTGATTTCTCCAGTGCGGCTGTGGCAGATCTAAGATAAAGACACAGTGTGATTAAACAGTAACAACTCAGAACATAAGTGGGTATTTCCTTAAGGGAACTTTATTTAGGGAGCCATAGCTCAGACATTTTGACCAGATACTGGTCCAATCCCAACTATAACAGCTCTGATGTTATGTCACAGCAGGACAATCCATTCCTTGTATTTTGTTCTGCACTCACTGCACCAGCAGCAGGGCACTGCTTGGCAGCTGACAGCTAACAGCAAAGGGTCAGCAAGTACTTCACACCCATGACACCAACAGCTTTCTTTGTACGTCTGCAATGGATTTTCACTGCGACTGTGTTCACATGAGTCTGCATGAATGACATGTACCGATGGTTCTTTGTTCCTACTCAGTTCTCTGTAACAATGCTTTTACTGCTCTTGTGATTAAAAAAAAAAAACTAAAAACCCTGATGTCAGCAACCTTATTCATTTCACCCCACCTTTCTCTGGCCAGTGAGGATGTGTGCAGATGCACGAGGATGTGTGCTTATAGGAAAAGCAGGAAAAGAATTCTAGAGACTAATGCAAATAAAGTATGGTAATAATGTCAATATCCATTTATTTTTATTTTATTACTCATACTTTGTATTATTTTACTGATAAATAACAATTCAGTAAATGTATATTATTATACTTTTTGTTATCTTATCCAGTGCAATGACCCAAATTCATGGATCTCAGTGGAAACATCCATAGTGTTACTGCAGAACTACTTCCAGCTGCCTGCTTTAGCCAGACTGTAAACATTACTCAAAGTTGCTGTAGCAACAAAGTGCAAAGTCAAAATGAGCTATTTGATATATAAAGAAATGCTATGCCATGTGTATGGCTGGATGTGTGTGAAGGCTGACCTTATGCACTGCTTTCCTGAGGATGTCTTTGTATTCTTCCTTGTTGATGTCTTTGCGTTGATAGTAAGGCTTGATAGCAAGCTTGACCTCCTCTACAGCCCGCTCCTGTGTATGCAGCTTCTTCAGGTACTGTGCAATTCAGGTAAGCATTATGTTACAAAAACAAACCATCAAAAAAAAAAAAAAACTACACACAAACAGGCCACAGCTAAACACAATGGTTGAACCAAGAACACTGCTAACCACCATCCCACCCATGTGGGCTTTGTGCAGCCTGGAGGGCCCACTGCTCCGATCTGTTCAGGAGTTTCAAGTTTACCTTATCTGGGTCTTTGCTCTCATTGTCCCATCCAGTGTCACTAGAACTCCCAGACACACCTGTCATCCCCACAGGTACGATGGAGGGTGGAGTCTGAGCACAACCACCACCTATTGAAGGGTGTAGGTGTGAAGGTGGAGTTTTAGTGCAGGTAACCAATGGGAGGGAGCCATGCAGAATGAACTGGGCTGGGCTCAGTCCAGGAGGTGGAGGGAGAGAGGGAGGGGGAGGAATCTGTAAGGATGAAGAGGAAGAGGACGCTGAAGGAGTAAGAACGTGCTGCTGGGACTGGTTCTGATTGGCCTGTGAGAGCATCTGCACATGAGAAGGAGACAAACGAGTTCATGGTCATTCAAACAAAAATAAGATAATGTCATCATCTAAACAAGGCTGACAGAGGAACCTGCAGCTCCCGAGACTGCTCCCACACACACGTGTGTTTGTAGCAAATTTAGGTCCAACTCTAGCATAGCGTGTGTGTGTGTTTGTGTGTAGTCAGTGTTTTTCAGGACTGACTCCTAACAACATGTACTAAAGTTGCACTGACTGTCACAGTCACCTGGCTGGTTGCTTGAATGAATTCTTGTGCTTTGGCTCTGCTGGCGATATTTGCCTCTTCCATTTTGAAGAGCAGAGCAGTCACTGTGAGAAAGAAGACACAGTTTAAGGAAATGTACACAATCATATTTAGAACAGGGTAGCACGATCTTTAAAACTATAGCATAACTTAGCTATGTAGATTTATATTATTGTCTATAAGCATAAAATAGTGCTGTATACCGGTTGGTCCCCTTTGACACAAGCTGTACTGGGACAGCAACTGTCAGTCTACAGCAACGTTTACCAAAACATGGAAAATATTACACTAGTCAGCAGCAGCATATGGAAAGCTTTCATTTTAATTCATCCTTATTCACACGTGGCGCGGCAAGAGAAACACTTTCTGATAGGTTGTTTCATAAAGCTTGAATTAAATTACTGTATAATTACCTACAGCACAAGTCAAGTGTTCTGATGCAAAGATGGGTGAAATGCTGGCCCAGTGACTCTTCCACCAAATCATCCATCCTCCCTTCATTTTCTGCACAACACTAAGAACTGTCTATTTCAATAGTCTCATACACTTAGGTCAATGTGAAGATATGCTAGTAACAGCAAAAATCCTGTTAGAAAGAATCTGGTTAAAATAGGAGTGACAATGGGAAACAAAGCTAACCCCCAGTGACTCACCAAACACCCAACTGTGCACACTGCTAATAGTTTAGTTTCTGTTTTTGAGTGTCTTAACAACGTCTCTTTTCTGCATAGGGAGAGCGAACTTACATGCTAAGACACCTCCGGTTGTGCAGTCCACCCCAGTCTGGAGACTCCAAGGAAGAGTGGGTGCGGGAGCTGGAGGGGGAGGAGGAGGCGGAGGCAGCTTACCAGCAGATGAGGAGGACACAGATGAGGATGGGTCAGAAGAGGACAGAGGCAGAGCCAGGGAAGGGAGACCACAGACGTTTGAGGACAAGGAAGAAGGCGAGCCCAGAGATTTTGACAGATCATCCTGACTTGGGAGCTTGGCCGTGGGGGGGGCGTTGCTGATACCAGCTCCTTGTGAGGTGGCCAGGTTGGAAGGGCTGGATGCTGGTTGTGTAGGACTAGGCTGTTTTGGACAGTCGTCAGTTAAGAAAGAAGGATCTGGAGTCTTACAGCTGCTGTCTACAGTTTGAGAGTCCGGTGAAGACTCCCTCGTGTCCCTTAACGATGGTGCAACAGGTACCGGGGGGGTCTGAGGAGGTGACGAGGATGGTGGGAGCACACTAGTGGAGGAGGATGTGGAAGAGGAGGAAGAGCAGGGTGCGGGGCCAGCTTGGCCAGTATGTGGACTAACTGACTTGCTCCCATCTCCAACGCCTGACTGAACATCCAAGGAGACACTCCCACCCCAGGCTTCAGACATGGCTTTAGTTTGGTTGCTGCCTCCAGCGATCAACCCCGCCGCATCGGCCTTTTCTCTCGTCTTCTTGGCCAGGCGGCGCCGCCGCTTGGTTACCAGAGAAGATGAAGGGGAGGAAGCTGAGGAGGAAGTGGATGTAATGGAGCTGGGTTTTGCTTTCTTGGATTTCAATCCTGCAGGACCAGTCAGCGATGACGGAGGTGCGGATAGACTGCTGCGTTTTCCCATACTGACCAGGTCTTTACTGCGCCCACCCAGTGACAGTGGCTCTGAACAAGGTTTCAGAAAAGGCGACCTGCTTTCATTGTCCCTGCAGAAGACTACTGCAATTGAGCCACCTACCACAGACCCCCCAGTACTCCCTCCTGATCCACCTGGGCCGAGAAGGTCCATGTTCAGTTTTCCAGAGCCAACTGAAGACCCTGTGGTACTACTTACACCTTCACGCACCAGAACAGACACTTTAGACTGAAGCTTACCTTTCTGATTACCACCCCCTTCTTTCTTGGACTTCCCAGAGCGACTCGTATCTTTTCTGCTCTCTTTGTCCCGGTCTTTGTCTTTTTTGATTTTCCTGGTTCGCTTTGCTGAGGGGAAGCCAGATGAAACAGAGGCAGATCCTGAAGAGACCATCAGTGAAGACAGGCATTTGCTTTTGGTTGTACTGGCAGAGGCTGAAGATTCAGAGCGGGCAATTTTCTTTAATGTGCGAGATTTCTTTTTTGGTTCATGTCCAGTCTTCGGTGTAGTTGTAGTTTTTGGGCTGGGGACAGGAGCCTCTGGAGGCAGAGCAGCAGGGGGTGGTGTATCCTCTAAAGATGGGTAGTCTGAGTCCAAAGCTTCACCATCCAAAGACAACACATCAATCTCCAGTTTGTCTGAATAGCGGTCTGACTCATAGCTGTGATACCTGGGTGGCGAGAGTGACTGTGATCGACTTTGACAACTCCCTTGGTTCTCCACCTCTCCAGCTGAATGCCATTTTCTCTTTTTTTTACGGGGCTTGTCAGAGTCCTTTGTGGCCCTACTGGGAGAGGACGGGGTAAGTCTCGGAGACCCTGGAACAGTGGTGGTCGTTGTGGTGGTTGTGACTGTAATGGTTCGCTTAATAGCAAAGAGGTCAGACCCACTGAGGTCTTGGATGGAGGGGGGTACAACAGGACGGCCGTCTCGTCTCCTATCCCTGTCACGGTCCCTCTCTCTATTGCCTTCTCTCTTTTCCCTGCTTCTTTTGGACCTTTCTGAAATGCCTCGCTCTCTGCTCCTTGAATTATGTTTTCCCTTCCTTTCCTTCTCCCTCTTTCTGGAGTTTAAATCTTGATCTCGTCTGTGGCTACTGTTACGATTGTGTTCTCTCCCTCTATCTCTGTCTGTGTCTCTCTCTCTGTCCCTATCTCCAGTTCTGCTCCTGTTTTTATCCCTTTCCCTCTCTTTGTGTCTTTCTTCAGACAGGCTTGAAAACGACCATCTAGTGTGGCCATCTCTTCTTGAAGAGTTGCAGGATCGCGAAGTCTCTGGGCTGCTGTGCCATCTTTTCTTCCTCTTGCGACTACTGCTCCTGCTGCTCCTTCTTCCTTTATCCTCTTTCCCCATCTTTTGCGACTTTTTCTTGTTCAACTCCTGAGCCCACTCTTTGCCTTTCCTTCTCTTTTTTCTTCTAATCTCCTTTTCTCCATCTTTTCTATCTTTGTTTTTCTGTTGGCTGTGGCCCTTGGAACTTTTGGAGGACTTGTCGCCCTGATCTTCAGGAGGCGTTAAAGGTGAAGAAGATGTAGAGGTTGGAGGATGAGAAGGAGGCAGCGGTGGTGGCGGCGGCGGCTGGGGAGAGCAGGGTGAAGAAGCAGGAAAGGAGAGATATCGTTCCTTCCTTCTGCTGACCAGCTTCCTTCTCAGATCCTCTACTCCTACCACAGGCTCATCCTTAAGCTCACTGTCCACTTCCCAGCTGCCCTCTGTGCAAACAGACACAAAGCCATCCCCATCTAGCACTCGGAAGATTCGCTCTGGCTTTGACCCAAAGAAGGAGATGCTGGGAGAACTCAGGGGGAGGGTTTCCTCTGCAGGTCTCTTATTGCTCCCATCTCTTTCAATGGCTCCAACTATCTCGCCTTCCTCTATCTCAGAGTGATCCGAATCAGCAATCTGCACTGCAGCTTTCATGGTGCTACAGTCCACCCTCCTCCTCAGAGGGAGCTGAGTGGTCAGACAGGTGCTTGGAAGGTCAGTGAAGGTGTCCGTGGAATCCGGAGGTTCCTCCACCTTCTCTTTTTCTTCTCTTATAGTGTTTCTCTTCAGTAACCTTGCTTTGCTGCTCTCATCGTCAACATCTGATGCTGGTGAACCAGTGGGGTCAAACGGATCGTATTTCTCCCCTTCCCCCACCTCCTTCATCTCTGTTCCTTCTTTAGTTCCATTATTTGGATTGAAAGGATTGTACATCACTCTTTTCCTCTCCTGTTTTTCACAATCACCACTTTTTTGTATTAAAGTGTGAGGCAAACAATCTGAGGAGGTGGTACTGCATGTAGGTTTTGAGAGAGAATGCGTAGCTAGAGAGGCAGAAGTGGAGGAAACCCTGGCTCTCTCTGTTCCATTGAATTGGCTTTTTACATGGCTTGGATAATTTGATGTGTTGGCACACACAGAGGAGGACGTAGACAATGGTGAAGACGGGCCACTTGAAGGAGATGATGCAGACAATGAAGGTGAGTAGGAAGGAGGGCTCTTTGAAGTCTCTTCAACTCCACTTGGGGAAGAGGAGGCACCAGGCCTCCTTCTGAAGCCTGTTGCCAAAGTCAAGTCCATGAGCCAGAAACACTGATGGGTCAGAAAGTGAGGGAAGTCTGAGGTCAGGTGTAATACTGTGACACCTAGGGCGTGGCAGGTCACCTCAGAAAACTGGGCTCAGGAACCAACCTTGCAGAAAGAAAAGAACATGTGTCACTTTATATTACAATAGTGGAAATGCTCCCTATGGTATCATGACAACTGATAAATATCATGGTGGCTGCTCATAGTAAGGACAGCACAAGTTTCAAATAATTACAATCCTTCTACAACTGTACATGTGTGTTGTCACAAGAAGGAATGTCTTTAGTTCAGAGAAACAAAGAAAAGACTGATTGTACTCTTCAGGTAGCTGACACGTTCAATGTAAGAGTGCTATCCATGAGGTATAGTTTAAATGATATTAATGTTGCTACCTAAATATTCAGCTGCCTGTTAACATGAATTTACAGTCTGGAGTTTAATCAGCGTTTTGGAGTCCAGCCGTAATAATCATTAGATGGAGCAGACCCAGCCTGAGGGCATCTGATGAGCACCACTGTTCTCACCAGGGTTAGCTGACAGGCAGCTGAAGGCAGGCGTCGGAAGAGTCGAGCCTCACACCCGGATCAAGAGACACATTTTTCAGTCTACTTCACGACAACATACTCATTAAAACACAGCGCAGCACATGACTGTTTCTCTGTTGTTTACACGGTGAATTAAATGCTATCGTCGTTGTCCTTCTCTGTTGGGACGCTTACGTGATTTCTAACTGTTAAAGTAAAAGAAAAATAAGCTCAACTTCCACATTAGAGACTTTTATTTCTCAGTGCTTGTCACAGATAGCATTATCGTTAGCTCTTCGTGGCTGGACAACGCGTTGGCTGCTTTACAAAACATCTTTCTGCCTTGGGTTTAGACCATTGTCTACATTATGTGTAATCCAGGTTTGTCACGGTTCGCACACTTGATTTATCACCAGACCCTAAAAACGTCCGGCGGCAGATTTTCAGTTACCCACGTAGCTAATTAGCTTAGCGCAGCTAGCAAGTATAGCAGTGTGTTAATGCGTTACCTTCATCCTGGTAACCTCATGTCTCCGGCCACAGCCACCGCCTGAGATCTACTGGCTGTTACTTTGTCAGACATGAAATCAAACCACGAAATTAGATATATGCTGCTTTTTGCGGCGTTGAAATACGTACCAGTATTTAAAACGGGTCTGTCCCACCAGTCACCGCCATCTTCCCTCCCCTGAAACCGGACGACAAAGAATGATGGGAAACCGAGTGAATCGCTGGTGCTACAAAACACAGGAATAAAAACAACCTCATAGATCATTTAACACACGAAAAATGTCCGAAATTAAACTTTCCTTTGATGCTTCGTGATCATGACACTATTACACATTTTAACATAGAATTACAAACTGGTTTTACATTGTCATAAGTGTTTTGTTTTACAACTACCTGGGATTTCACTTCTGCTGTGAATTCACAGATAGCTGTCTGAAGTATGCTGCCTGAAACCGAGCTAACATGTTTACTGTCATGACTCACTTTTATTTCATAAAAGTTTGCATAAATGGATCCCATTTTCCAAAGCATCAAATGTGCTCAAACACAAAGTTTAGCTAACGACAATGGCAAAAGCAGGAGTCTTCAGGGTAAAACATCCGTTAGTAAAGAAAAGCGACATTAGTTCTTCCCCACATTCAGACTGAGTGGGCTCTGAACATCACCCATCCTTCAGTTTGGCTCCATCCCAGCGCTCATGTGTAAAACAGTGCACAGCTCGGACAGATCATCAACATTCACATTGTGATGACACGTAACCATGGATGTTACACAGACATGATAACAGCATGCACACTACGGCAGAGGGCGCACACTAGATTTGACGCAGGAGCTCTGAATGCTGCAAAGGCTCATCACAATGACAGCCGACTTAACGGCCACGCTGGTGTTGGGGACTTTCAACTATGGGTTTTTTCTTTCTTTCATATCTTTATAATTTAATTTCACCTTAAAAAACTGTTTTAATTCAAATCTTGCTGCCTTTTCTGGGGATTTTTTTCTCAATTTGGCTCTTCAGTGAAATGTGCACTGCTGTGTTAAGACATGACAAACCAACCCACCAGACTATTCGTACATATTTATATTACAGGTTAATTATTGAAGTATGAATACCATTCTTCCAGTAGACTTTCCCTCATGACGCGTTTTGACGATGGCAGTGGAGAGCACCACCCAGCATGTCTCACCTAATCTCCACAATAAGCAGGTAAATGCAGTGAGCTCCAGTTAGGATAAAAGTATAATAAAGGCCGTGTTTTATTAGAACACAAAGGTATTCACAAATGTGACTTTCCCTCTTTAGCGACAGCTGGACCTAAACCATGGTATCACTGAAGTGGTAAAAGAGTCATGTTTTCTATTAATGTGTCACCACTGCGTATGTGGAGCAGTGGCAAAACACAACCCGTGTGTACAGCTTAGACTGCACATCTTATTAAAATACCAAAAGCTGCTTTTGTGGTTTGGCTGAGACAAAGTCTAATGTTTGTGTGCAGTGTCTGTAGTAGAACATGACTAGTGCAGCTGAAACGCTCATGTCTTTGAGCATGTCATCACATAAGTGCTGCAAATGACAGAAACGGACTTCAAACAACTACACAAAGCCCTTTAGCATCACTGAACCGACACAAGACCTGTTGCCACAGACACAGTATTTAACAAGTTTTGGTTCATTTGTTGCCATTGTCTAGTTTTACTTGTGCAATGCATGGCATATAGATTTACACAGACACACAACATGTAGATGAAATCAGTTTATTCATTCCATTTTTGTCCACATTCCAGAGTTGACCATTTTCTGATGATGCCATCAGAGGCTATGTACCGATGAAAACAGAATGCAAGCAAAGTGCAGAACAGATTTGGCTGCATTTAAATACCAAAGACAGAACAACTAATTGTTTTAATATAATCAAAATAAGCTCTAAAACCATTTATGACATGAATAAAGCCTCCAACACAACCAGCAGCTTGCAAAAGCACAAAGTAAAGCTGTTACTGACAGACAATAAATAATCAGTGCTAAATGAGAAGTAACAGTCCAGGGAAATCTGCAGATTTTGTGCGTTTGTATTTTCATTGGATTCATATAGAAGTGATATTTCTGACCAATCAGCTTGCTCATACCACGTCCCACATCCTTCCCTGTTACAAAAGTTAAACTGGAAATCTCAGAGAAGAACATTCCTGATGCGTTTACATCTAAATGAACTGCATGTCCTTCTCGGAGCGTGCGTGCAAGCACAGGGTACACCCACAAGCTGTGCCTGAGCTCCACAGTTTACTGCTTGTATGAGATCATTCTGTGACCGACTCGTGTTTATCAGTGAAAGAACCATGTCAGAAGCAGCTTTGTTCAGGAGTGGATCAAAGAAGCAGACCCACAGATTAAGTTTCCTTCTCCTGTGATAAAAATGTAGAGGCTTTAGTATTCATGTGGTAATTTTGATATGTGGCATGAACCCAGGACGACACAAACAAACCCCATATTGCTGGTTTTAATATTTTCTTTATATAGGTCACCCCAGCCTTTTTCTACAATGAAAACCGCTGCTTAAAAACTGATGGTAATTGGCACATACGACTGTGTCCCTGTCATTTGAAACCATGAGCTCTGTGCAGCAGGAGACAGAGGGCTCAACAAAGTGCCACGCCCCAGCTTTAGGCCAGTCCAGAATCCTTGGCCATCTTGTAAAAGGCTCCTCTTTGACTGATGAGAGTGGAGGGCGAGTCAAATTCTGCCATCTCTCCATTTTCCAGCACCAAAACCCTGCAAGGACAAAGAACACTTAGGAAATTGTTTGCAGGGTGAAATACTGATGACAACAGCTGATTTCATCCTTAGAGTGTAACACCACATTTGTTCCCATTTATGCCTCAAAGACCGAAGGCGTCCTTTTTTCCAGAACAATGACAGACTAACTTGTTGCATCTCCAAATGTTCGATGTCTCTGTGAGGCCGTGCTGTGGCACCGGAGCTTTCTCAACGCTCTCACTTCAGTGACTTTATTACTACATGAAGCCGAGCTCTTTCGCTTTAGGGGGATTTGTTGCTTTTTCCTACACGTCTTGTAAAGTCACATTTTAATATCTGTCTTCAATATTTAATTTCATGATTTACTTAATTAATTTATGTTATAATAATACTGAATAGGTGGGTTTGGAGCTGTGCGACAGTCTTAGGATGACAGAGATGAAATGATAGTGCCAAGTATGAAACGAGGAGCAGTCAGCAGAGGAGATGAAGGTGATGATCATTTAGAGCAGTGTGTCCATCTCCAGGCCTGGAGGGCCGGTGTCCTGCAGGCTTTAGGTCTCACCCTGGGTCAACACGCCTCAATCACATGAGTAGTTCATTACCAGGCCTCTGGAGAAGACATGTTGGGGAGGACGTTTAGCCATTTAGAGCAGCTGTGTTGGATCAAGGACACATCTAAAACCTGCAGCACACCGACCCTGGAGGCCTGGGGTTGGACACTGCTGGCTTAGAGAGTGATGAGGGGCTTGAGGAGGCAGGACAGAAGGACCACGTTATGGAGAACTTTGAAAGTCAGGAAGAGGATCTCGTCTGCATCAGAGTTAAAGAGTATTTACTTTTTTATCCTCTCATCTCTCCTCATACTCAAAAATAGACTATTTTTTTGTTTATAGAAGAAAATTGGGCTTCCTACTGGAAAATAAATATGAATGAACACAGCTGAACACAAATGTCAGTGGGACGTCTTTAAAGCAGCTATCAGGGGGACGATCACTGTAAAAATGACACTTCAGAGGAAACAAGACAGACTTTAAGATCCTGGAGCTAAGGTCTGTTTTACCAAATGAACAAAGCAATAATCAGAAGGAGATCTTTTTCTTTTTTAAAGAAAGGAAATATCAAACTTGGTAAATCCTTCAGTGTTTTGAAAACTTTTAGAAAAATCTTTACACACAAAAGCATCACAGCTTTCTCTTCAAGAAAGATTATTATAACTGCTCTTTGCCATGTTCATAAAGCTACTGAGACAGCCGATAAGGACGACCAGAAAATAAATCAAAAAGGAGCATAAAATCACTTTTTGTGGATGACATTAATATATTTGGGGCACCTTGAACTCATGTCTGTCTTGTCCAAATACGGCAACCTGGTTAGATGTTAAAGATGAAGAACATTTAATATGTCCCCAAACAACACAAATTGAGAGTCCCAGTTGAGTTTAAGTTAGCTGGAGATCAGCATCCCTGAATACTTGCTTTATTATCACACACCTAAACTATGATCCCCTCACTGTCAACGTAAAATTAGACTTGACAAGATGGAATACGCTCCCCTTTCTAGGTACGGCTCAAACAGTAATGGTCATTAAAATGAACTTTCATCCACAATTCTTGTATTGATTTTAAACAATACCAATGCAGGAACAGTCAGGAGCTTGACAGATGGACTTCCTGTTTACACACAGTGCCAAAGACCGAGGATTAAACTGAGGACCATGCAACCTGCTAAAGACAACGGAGGTCTTTTCCTGCCAAATATTAGCAAAACCTAATGGACATATGTAACAGTGGACGGAGATGAAATTGCAGATATTGGGACATACTGCATTAGAGGCAGGTGACAGAAGCTCTCCACACAGTGAATCCAGCCCCAGAACATAAACATCTCCTAGGACTTGGTTCACTGTGGTCAGAGACACCAAACCATTAACCCGACACAGTGGATCATACAATCCTCAGGTCACTCCACATGGAACTAGTAACGGCTCTGGTGTGAATATAGAATTTGAAGAGCAAAAATATTTGATCTGGTGAACATATTTAATGCTTTTTTGATACTGCATGGAATACATGTACTGGTCAATGCATTAAAACTTTAGACAAGCTAATATTTAGTTTATACTAGGTTAATAAAATTAGCCTTATCAAACACAAATGTAAATATAACTGAAAGTTAAAACTTTAATACCAACCATTCTGAATGTTACTGCAGTAACCACGGAAACCAGAAATCCCTTAATAACTTTCAGAATATATATCTGATAAAAAAACCCCAAGAGAATAAAACAGTATGGCCTAATCATTGTCTAAGAGGCTAAAATGGTAGTGCCAACAGAGAACATATAAGAAGTGGGAGACACAAAAACACAGGCACTAACACAGAGAGGACATATTTGGGGGTGGGGGTGGGGGCAGTACCCGTGTCTCTGAGGTGTACAGTACCTGGTGTAGTCCATGATGGTGTTCAGGCGATGAGCTATGGTCAGGACAGTGCCATCTTCAAACTGAGAGCGGATAGTTGACTGGATCAGGTTATCGGTCTCCATGTCTACAGCTGCTGTGGCCTCATCGAGAACAAGGATTCTGGTCTTCCTCAGCAAGGCTCGGGCTAGGCACAGCAGCTGCCGCTGACCCACACTGAAGGAAAACGCATCGTTTCAAAAAAGCTGCAGAGGCAGCAAACAAAACAGAGCAACACTTCTGCCTAAGGCTCTACTCGGGCTGTAGCAGATAGCCCCTACTCCAGGGGTGGCCAACTCCAGGCCTCGAGAGCCGGTGTCCTACAGGTTTTAGATGTGTCCTTGATTCATCACAGCTGATTTAAATGGCTAAATGACCTCCTCAACATGTCTTGAAGTTCTCCAGAGGCCTGGTAATGAACTAATCATGTGATTCAGGTGTGCTGACCCAGGGTGAGATCTAAAACCTGCAGGAGTTGGGGACCCCTGGTTTCTAAGATTGGGGAAACCTGCAGTCAGCTGAGACTGAAGAAGTCACTTCGGATGAGTGACGAAACGTTTCTCCCACTGAAAACGCTACATCCAGATGGATAGGATCCAATTTTGGAGTTTTGTGTTTTTTGCCTATAAGAAAATGAAAAAATGTCTAATTTAGTGGAAATTGTATTCTTGATTATGGTTAATGGTAGTGTAACCCAAAGTTAAATCTGTTTTTACCAGATTTTAATAATTTTCTACACTTTTCCTGCCATTAAACACATCAATAATACGTGTCTTAGTTACATGATCCTAATCAGTCGTCAGTAGACGTCTTTGTGCACTTTAAACCAGTTTTAGATTGAACTGCTGCAGCTGGAGTGACTATTTAAGTATTTTCTTTTTACACGGTACCTGCACCAACCTTTTGTGTTGTGTGTATTTACTGATTATTGACCATCAGCACCAGGAGCTTTTCCGAAGTATTTGGATCGAGTCAATTAATAATAACCCAATATCCAGCCGATTACCTCATTTGTATTAATTCATTAGCGCTTCATCAGTGTTACAGTAGACTGTCTAGGGCAATGTTTTAATCCAATCTTTTTCACTATATATTTTTAAAGTATTCTGAAAACTTGTGCTCACTACAACAAAGCTCCAGAGAGTGTTTCCATAAAACCTAAAGTTTAAAACCGATAATGTAGCTAACCAAGGACATGTGTGCAAAATGTCATCATGAAGCCTTTTTAAAAAAACAAACAAATTCAAAACATGTGGCAGACGGAGTTTGGCTGGAGATGAAGAACGATTTTAATACATATTTGAATATTGTCTTATTTCTTTGAAATCTTTACAACAGTTTTGTATAATTGCAAATATCCCGATGATGTTCAAGGGCATGCTTTTATTTATGTGACTGTTTTTAAATTACCAACTGAGACGTAACTTTGTCTCATAACTGAGTCGGATTTAATGGCTCATGAGTTCTCTACAAATAAAATCTCCAAACTGGGATTGTGTTCGGAGCTGCAGTCGCTGATTTTCTCCTTTATTCCGAGCTGGTTTCTGCACTCTGCCTCAGAAAGATATCCTGAACCCCTTTTTTGCAGACTTCCTGTAGGCCCTGGCTAACAGTTGCTTTTCTATTTGTAATACACTAAAAAGTAGCAGAAAAGATCTTGAAGATCTTCATGAAGATCAGGCAGTTGTCCAGGATCACCGAAAGGGGGGACTTCAAAATGAGAATTTGTGTACCAAGGGGAAGTCTCATATGACTGATTTAATCAAAAATCTTTTTTTTTTTTACTCAGAGACACATTACAGGTGCACAAAACATTGTTTGCTTGATGTTTATATATACACCGTAAGAAACTTGCCTGTTTGGAAAAAAATCTATGAAAACATGAAGACAAAACCAGTGGTGCAGAACAGACAGGACATGATGTAGCGGTGGTTACTGAAACACATTGGTGGGACTGTCCATGGTACTGAAAATCTCAAATTGTAACAGCTTTTTTGTTGTTGTTTTAAAGGCTAAAAATACTACAGCATCATTTCTCCCAGATCTGCACCATCAGCTTGGATCATTTTCATGCAGGACTGAGTGTCTGACCTTAAAAAGAACTCCACAATCACTGAGTCATGGAGCTAATGCAAATATCCGGCTCTGTCAGACTGAACGGGAATTCATCTGGTCGTCTTAATAAGGGATGAATAGGTAAGCGTTGTTGACATGTGGGGTTTTTTTGTTTTGTTTTTTGTTTTGTTTTGAATGCATCAAAGGAAAAAAAAACTTGATCTGTCAATGACAATGTCATAGGACACACTGAGTTTCCAAATAATCACAGTTAAATCTTGCGTCTTCATCAGTTTAAGTATTTACAATTTCAATAACATGAATACACACAACTGTAGGGCATTGTCTCAAGTTTTTTTCCCATTAAATAAAGTAAAGTTTTCTAAAAAACGTAAACAGTTTCCTCAGCAAATGCTGGCAACATTTAACTCATAAAAACTGCAAATGAACAATGAACAGGTAAAGTAAGTTGCTCACCGATCTCAGAGGACAGCACAGATGCGTGAGATGGTGCCGTTTCTTAACCCTGACTTTCTACGGCCAAACAATGCAGAGAGAACCAGAACTAATTAATCGTTTTAGCAGTACACATGCATAAAAACATTTTTAGCATAAGCAGCGACTGCCATCTCTTCTTTATATATAATTTTTGTACTACTGGAGTTGCCTTCTAATTGCAACAACTTTGAAAGAGTAAACAAATAAGCTATTCTCACTCATTTGAAATATACTTTAATTTTCACATCGTAACCATCATAAAAAAAAGAGTCATGGTTCCAGAAGTACATCTTATTTGCTATTTCTAACCTCTTTTCCTTGACCTGGATGAAAACATCACTGAGGTTGTTGAAACTACAATATGCAAAAGATGGACTACAAAACGTGGAGCTTACATCGCCACAATGTGTTCTAACGCTGCTGTTTCATAGAGGTATAAATGAACGAGAATAGCCTGTGAAAAATGTCCCTTCATTATAAAGGTTGGCATTTTTGGTTAAAACTTTGCCTCTGTCCTAAATCACTTCACTGAGTGGGAACTTGGACTGTTGTTGAAAAAATTATGCCACAGTGACTACTTTTAATGTCACTTTTGTAATGATAGATATTTTTATTTTTCAGCACGGCAGAGTGCTTGCTCAAAGTTAATTATCTGATTTATGGGATAACTTTCTAATAACAGTCTAATAGTCTTTTTCTTACCAAATAAAGCACCTTGAGGTGACTGTTGTTGCAATTTAGTGCTATATAAATACAACTGAATTGGAATTAAATTGAAATGGATGATAATTGATCACTTCTTGCTCATGATCTTACCAAAACACACCTCCAGTCTGTCATGGTACTGGGTAACTTATACCAGAGTTTTTGGACTTACTAATGTTTATTGAATAGTCCATTTTAATTCCTGATTTGTTAAAAATGTACATTTATTTATTGTGTTCTTCATATATTTGATCTTGCTTTCAGTTCTCTTTTGAGTTAGCTTAGAGTTAGTTCCTCCCTCAGTGTCCCATCCTTCTTTGTGAAGTTTCCTGTGTTAATTCATGTGTATTTTTCTACCCTGTTTAGTACCATGTTCTGTTTAACTGCCCCACTATTTATATTTTTATGCATGCACAGTTTGCAGAGCAACCACAATTTAGTTGTACATGCTCTTAAATGACAGACCTTGTGATTTACATGGAATTTAAAAAAAAAAAACTGTAAAAAATGTGAAGAATTTGTCAGGTGTAC
>VUQR01030635.1:3086-31491 GCA_015108515.1 Hemichromis elongatus
TTTTTTTTTTCTTTTGTTGTTATTGGGTTTTTTTTTTTTTTTTGAGCACTTGTTTGGGGCGGGGGAGTTGAGACAAGGGCATGATCATCAATGTTTCATGATCTAATCATACTTCCTGCCTGTGCGCCTATGAGAGGATATCAGTTATGTTTGTGCTCTTGCTCGCATTTGTGTAATTCTTCGTGAGAAGGTGAGACAGGAGAAGTGAGAGATAAATCGAAGTGTTTGCGCAATTTAAGATCGTGATTGTTTATCATATATTTCAGAGGGATAAAGTCACCTCCCTCTGCCCCGAGTGACACCGACTCAGTGAGCTATCCATCACCTGGGTGTCGCGGGCTGGTCAATGGGGGTCGCTTTCAAGCAGTTACCTGTTAACTCAGCTAATGGAGGTCTGTATTTGCATAAGCCCGAAGTGAGTAAAGAGGGGACTGGAGCTTGATAGCATACAAGCTGGGCGGAGCCTCTCTCATTGTACAAATGAGACCATTCATCACTGCTTTGTTTGCCTGTATGCACCTTCTCATGAACAATTAATGCGCTGCAGACATTTTAGCGCATTTCTGCTCTTCCTTTATCTTACCTTCCGCCTCTCTTTGTCTCACTTTTAGGGACTGTCACTGCAGCGCTAAGCCCTCTCGCTGTAACTATGAGCCATTTATTAATTTTGGCTTCCCCAGCTGAGGCTGGTATTGTGTTTCCTTGACAGCCTAGGGGTTTGTGCACATAAAGCCTTTACATTTTTTCTGTTTTCTGTGTCTTACCTGTTTTAATGATAAGTAGCTTCTGTGCTTCGCCTCTGATGTGCTCTAGGCGTTTCCCCATACTTCAGGCAACGTAGCGTGCCGTGTGTTTTGCTGCAGAGATTCAAGCACAGGATTAAATTTTGCGCTCTGCTGAGCAAGGTATTTCATAAAGGTAATTTTCATCTGAGATTTTACCAACTTTGCCGTTTCCCCACTTGGTTTTTAGTCCATGTTCCCCCCCTTTTTTATGTAGTCTTGTGTTGCTCGATTTGGTGCGTTTTTTTTATATCTAGGATCAATATATTATTTACCTAAGTAATTTAGTCTAAGTGCTTGGTTGCCTGAGAGGCTATACAGGAAGAGGACAAACTGGGAATAGATGTCAATACATCCTAGACAGGACATGTCAGCATAAATCAGCCGATACTTAACCATTAATGAAACACATCAATTTTAAACCTTTTTTTTTGTTTAGGCAGACTAGTTAATCTTGCGTACTGGTTTTCACACTGGAGACCTATTTGTCTCCACTTGTTTAAATATTAAAGCACAGACGTGAGTTACTTGTGTGTTCGTGCTGGCTATCTTTTGTTTGCTGGCCTTGGCTAACAATGTCATAAAAAGAGAAGTATGAATAATGAATTAAACCAGCTATAGATAGTGATTTTGGTTTGGACTCTTTGTTACTCACTGACATGATTTACATACATCGTGTAGCCTGATTCTTGGCCATATTTAAGTAACACTGAAAATCAGGTTAAGCTGTTTGCACAGGCTTTTGATACCTATCATTGAGGGTTTCAGATGGCTTGAGTAGACCACGGAATAGGATATTGCTGAGTTGCTGAAACAGGAGCAAGTCAGACAAATCATGAGCTGTCTGACTTTTTACACGTCTCGCTCTCTGCTTATGAAAAACGTGCATTTACCGCCTGCATTATAATTGGCCAGAGCCGAGGGAACAGGGTTATAGATATTACAATGCCAATCAGCGCAAAAGATAGATTAAGCCTAGGTCTATTGTGTATTTATAACAGGAATCAGGCAAAAACACAAGAGGGAAATGCCTAAACGTATTCCTAACTGCAATGTGCATTATGTGCATTGATTAGCCCAAACTAGGCTGTGATCAGCATATACAGGTATTTCTTTTTAGCCAGTCTATCATGTCTCAGTGTTGAGTGAACCTTTTTTTTTTATGTGAAAGATCAGACCTGTATTATGTTGAGTGATGTTGTGGGATTAGTGGATCTGTCAGTAATCCACAGTAAAACTACTGGAGTTAAATACAGGCACTAAATTCCACTGGATAGATTTCAGGCCTGCAGCGGTGTCCAGTAGTATCTCTTTTTAACTAACTGAAGAAATGTGAACAGTTGTTGAATATTTGGCATAAGTCACGCAGGTTATATTGTAGATTTTCCACCACAACGCAGCAGCTGCAGATACGGCTTCTTTCTGCTAAGGGTGGCAGCCCCCCCCCCCACACCTCCACAACCTCTTGCGAGTGATAAAACATGCATTCAGAGACCTCGGGAATTCACACACATCTGTGCCTTTTCTTTTGCACACACTGTTAAACACAGTGTGTGCAGATAGAGATCTCGGTGTGAGGCATTTACAAACAACTGGCACTCCGAGCTGGCGCTGTGTTTGAATTTCAACACAAGGAGCATTACTGCATTAAGCTCTATTAATGTCAGAGTGCAATTTCTGCCAGATGTGCTCAAATACCAGGACAGATATTGAGAAATTCATTCATTTGTTGGTGTTTCTCCGAGTCATGATAGAAACCTGTATGTTGCTTTAGATATTGCAGTGAGGATAGTAATAAAGATGGATTAAAAATCATAGAGTTGTTGTTAGAAAGCAATTGATTTAAATGTCAGGGTGCATCTCACCCCTCCCCTTGTCTCACTTTATTGGATATTGTCACTGGAATTGTGTGCAGCGAGTGCTCCTGGGAGACTCAGTCAAGCTCGGAGATCCTTGCAGAGGGCTGGCGTGGAAGGGACTGTGGGGAGGGGAGGGGAGGGGGGGGTGGCATGGTGCTAACATCAATAATTCACTATGGTATTGCTAGGGAAACAGGATGTGAAGGTATATGAGAGTCAGGACCAATGCGAATAACATCTCTGGAAGCACCGTGCAAATGAACCAAATCCAAGACCCGCCATTTATTTTCATAGCATTTCACAGCGGTATAAATGTATTGAGCTCATAAAAAACCTTAATGATTGCATTGATTTCAAAGGAGCTGTATTTTTTTTCTTTTCTTCAGCTTGTGTCCCACAAGCAGAGAGTTTAATTTACTGGCTTCTGGTTTTTATAAACCTTGTAGCTGAGAGACAACGAGAAAGGTACAGGGAGCCCGAAAGAGCACAGGGCTATTTCCCAGGCCTGCTTATTAAATTTCCAATCATGGCCTGTGGTGCAATGGCATTACCACCATAAAACACCTCTTTGGTATGTAGCCGTCTGGGCAGAAATTGCTATTGCTGCGTGGAAACTTGAGTGTTTCCCTAACATTGATTTCTGTCGAGATGAGAGGGAGGGAAATAGAGTGTAGACTATCATTAAAACAGAAACACGGAGGAATTCCTGTGAACTGCACACATTAGCGCTAGCTTTTTGTAGCCCCTACCACAGGTGCTGAGTGGGCTTTATGAAGCGTTCCCTCTTGTTTTTTTGGCTGCTCATTCTGGCTGCTAGGAGCTGTCCCTGTTATTGATATGCAGTTGGCCTAATCCATTATTGTGCTGATTGCCAGTGTGATTTCTGTGACACCCTTTTCCAGGCTTGGGTCAATTACAAAGCAGGCTGTAAATGTATTAGCTACAGAGCAATAAGTCAACTGATTACCTTTCTGATAAACTGTAAATCTGATTATGATTTAGGGTCTATGTTGATGACGATGAAAGCGAGATGGAGCTCTTATTTCATAGTCTAACATTAGACTACCTTTATCGTGCGCCCAGCACTAGTGTCTCGCTGCTTTTTCATCTTATCCCCACTCCCCAGTGATGCTCTCCCTCCCTCTTGCCCCGCCACAATTTTCTCATTAGTGATTAGAGCAGAGTTTCCATTTCCAGGCTATTGACTGTGCCGTTGGAAGCTGAGAGCCCATTACATACGTTGCTCCCACTAATTGTTTCCAGTCATAATGAAGTTCCTCACAGTGGAGGAATGGTAGTTAAGGCGCATTAGGTCATAGACACGGACAGCGCAAAACTTTTAATGCAACATACCTGCTGTTTGGTCACAGTCATTCACCTACTTATCGTGTATTAATTTACTCAGCGTGCCTTTGCTTAGAAAAGTCAGAGCCGAGTTGCTCGTTGCTTATGTATTTATTTGGAGGCCAGCAGTGAGGGATGTAGTGTCAGTGCAGGTTATCTGTTGAGCACGGGTCCTCGCCGTCGAGGATTAGATCACAGCCGCGCGGTGTGACAAAAGTCCCATTCTCTTCATTCTAGTTCTCAAAGTCAGTCCTGGCTGTTTGTTGCTCTGGGTGGCTCTTCTCTGTCTACAAACAGTACACATTTCATGAATGGCACACCATCACTCCATTCATTTTCACATCACTTATCCTGGATTTGGTTTACATGGATCAGCGGGAGCATAAGAGCAACCAGATATTCTTTTCTGCCATCACCCCCTCCAGTTCCTCTTGGCGTTCACCCAGTATACCCTCAGATCTAAGCTGGTGTTTCTTCCCAGTAAATTAAGCTGGGCACATCTTCAAGAAAAGGAGGCCAAGAGGTGATATTTCTTGGTCTTTACATTTTATATGAGTGCCATTATTGATTCTGCTTATAGATCTTCTTCTTTATTGATTTCGGATGAAGGCGTAGGAAAAACGTAGGCCCTCCAGAGGTTGTTAGGATCTGCTCAGCTGTTTCATTTTCTGTTTTGGTGTAATAGTTTTGCAATGTGTTACTGTCAGAAAAACAATGCCAGCATTGATGAAATGAATTAATAAGCCTGGAGGCATTTACTTCCACTGAAATGGACAGTTTGGTTCCAAATGGAGCTGGTTCGTGATTCCAGTTTTACGTGCCTGCATTACCTCAACTGACTTATCTCATTGAAAAAGGTCCTTCCAAATCATTGCGCCCTTAATTTGAATTGGTAGAGAGACTACCACTTTAATAGGTTACACACACATACACACAGCACTTTATTCTATGCCTTTAAAGGCTCTTTTATCATGGATACACTCACACTTTGATGGATGTCTCGGGGGAAATTTGGGATACTGTGTGAACTGGGGATTGAGCCACTGGCCTTCTGATAGGTGGACAACCCACTCTCTCCTTATCCACAGTCATGTGATCATTCTCTTGTCAAATGTTTAACTAACACCCGTCTAAAATTTTATAAAGCTTTTCATTATGGTCTGCTTTTTTTTCTTTTTTTTTTAGTGCTGATGCTAAAATGCACCAGTAAGTGTTTGAGCATGATGTTGGTAAATTAAGCGCTTTACTGCCACAGACATGATTCCCGTTTGGCTTGCCTCTGAGTCTGCGTCATGGTTCACTTATCCCGTGAATTGCGAGCACAACATGCTCTGAGTTTGCTTCACCTTTTGCCACTGAATTATAGATTTGTAAACTATTGGCTCAAAAATAGACAGAACTGTGTGGCCACTGGTAAGAAGAAAGAAACTACAACACTTCTCCATGTGTGTGCTATTTTTGATATGGGATGAAAAATGCAGTAAACTGCAGCTACAGACTAGAAATCTCTCTAAATTTGAATAAAATTATACTTTTTTAAAATTTCAGTCCACGTAAAGTAGGCATACATTATCCACGTTAGCCTAAATGCCACGGATTCAGCAGTTTTGGCCTTTTGCTTTGTCTTTTATCACCTTAGAAAGTCCTGAATAGATGCTCTGTGTCCCATGATTTGATGAGATGTGGTCTTTGTTATTGAAAGCATAGGTAAAATTCGATGCTGTATCCTGAGCCAAGATGACACAGAATAAATACTTCCCAAGCTGTGTCACTTTATCCAGAGTGGAGGCCAAGAAGAAAATTGCTTTGTTCCTGACACTACTGGCGTGAATCAACTTGCTTTATGCCAGCACTGAAATGGAGCCCAGTGACTACTCATACATTTAATTCTCTGACTTTCTGTATATTCGGCCATGCACGAGAACATCACGCTCAACCGCTCGGATCATGGGGCCGCGTGTTGTTCAAACACAGAGTCACAGCATGCCAGGGATGACAGGCTGTGTGAAATGGAGAGTGATGACACCAATACAAAACAGGGGTCTGGTTGAGATGACCCTTAAACATGGCAGAATTCGCTCGGCTCCAGTCAAGTGTTTAAAAAAGCTTTTTCTCCTCGATCTCAGGCTGCTGGCTCACCTACACGCTGCTCACTCTCTTACCCGATTCATAAATATACTGTCGATTCTTCTCTCCGTGTCACATCTTTCTCTCGCCACAAAAGACATGTAATGTGACTTCTGGGCAGTAACAACACTCATCGTATTATGATGTAAGGACCTCATAATTTTATTGTACATACATCAGAAAATAGCGTGTCATTGCAAAGCCTTGCTTGGCTCCAGGGTAGGAGCACACACACCACTGGAGTCTGCTTAGAAGACTCGGCGCTTCACTGAACCCCCCGAATGATAAAATGCAGTATTTTGTCTTAGAAATGGTCAGTATCTTATTCTTATTCACCTTGCACTTTCCCCTATGCTTTTACCTCCTTTTCCTTCCTCTTACGCACAGCCTAATACATTTCTGTAGGAAAGATGAACTGGAGCTTGCACCCCGGCAAAAGTAAATAACCGAGCGCATGAATTATTGATGAAGTGCGGGACCTTTTTTTCTGGAAACCCATCTTGATGTTTTATACTTAAAGCTCTCAGTTGCAGCATTCCTTTCTGCATGCATATGAACCTGCACGTGTGCATGGTTTTTACTATTCAAAATGATGCAGATTTCTGGGATTTGGCTCCGTCTAATTTGAAATCCCTCTTGAGCTTAGGTCACACGGGCCCGTTTCACACACTTCGACTTAAAGAATCCCTGCTGTGTTTTTGCCCACACAGTGTTTGCCCTAATATGTGCATATACACAAACACAGTGGAATAGCTTCCTGACGGTCATTTGACATTTTCCCATTGATCTACAGGTGGTGACCAGTCAGCAGTGTGCTAGTGAAGACCGCTTACAAATAAACATGTGGGTTTCAAAGAAATTGTCTGTGTAAATATTTCATTTTAAGCGGAAGAACGCGAATTCAGGTTCTCAAGGATATACAGAAACCGTTTTGGTGAGTAACTCTGAATGTAAGCAGACACTTTGTTTATTTACAAGAAACTCTAAAGGGATACCTGCCCTGAGAACTAAAATGAGGACCTGACGATCTGACGTGCGTGGAAAGCAACAACATTCAAAAAGTTTTTTAGAGAATAACTCTTTTAGGACAACCTTATATTTCATCAAGATTCTTTTAAAGGGCATTAGCTGTATAAAATGAGTAAAATGGTCAGATGTTGTAGTGATCCACAGTCAAAAGCTGGAAAGCAGCACAGTCAAAGTCGTTTGCACGTACTTGTAAATCATGTTTAACAATTTCTGTCACTGTGATCACTTCTTTTGTGTTATGCCTTAGTGAATACCTCTATGACAAAGCACTGTGTAATTTCATACAGTATATATACTGTATGAAAATCATACTGAGACCAGATAATTTTTGTGTGATTTGGTTGGCTGTTTTAGTAGATTGCAATTGTTTAAAGACTGTTTGTTTTAAATCTCGGGCCATTTTCAATTCAATTTTATTTATATAGTGACAAATCACAACAACAGTCACCTTCAGGAGTTTTATATTGTAAGGTAGAAATCCTACAATAATACAGAGAAAACCCCCAACATCTAGATGATCCCCTAGGGGTCATATGATTGTTGGATTTTCTCTGTATTTACTGTTGTACAATATAAAGCGCCTTAAGGTGACTGTTGTTGTGATTTTGCGCTATATAAATAAAATTGAATTGAACTGAATTGAATTGAATTGAATTGTCTGCCTCCCAAACCCAGCTGGTTTCACAGAAGAGGCAGCTTTACAAGACTGCAGTTCAGGATTTGTTGTGAAGATGTTTAATCCTACAGTAACACAAGGGAAAAGTGGTTGGAGACTGTGGCACAACCAAAATTACTGCAATCATATGTAGTGAGCTTGAAGTGGTTGTCTCAAATTCAGAGTCTCGCAGTCAGCTGCCATCTCCAAGGGAACAGCAATAATATGGCAAAAAGATGTAGTCAGTCTACTATCACTTTATAATTGGAGGTCAAGTTTTCAATCACACACAATCTGTTTGTGATAATATACGAATATCTGTGATAAACTGGCAATCAAAAAATCTGTTGCTGTCTGCATACACAAATAAATTCACATTAACGACTTACATGCAGAGTCCCACCCACAAACAATTCTCCACAAACAGTGAAAAATTTAATTTGAAAAATGACAAATGCACCCACTAGTCAAGTAGGAATATAACCAGAATCCAACCAGTTGGTAAACAGTTGAGTTGCAAGTAGACCCTTTGCAGATGAGTTCTGAGTTCTGAGGTATAGCAACATGTTGGCAATCAGTCTGTGTTTCTAAGTTACAGCAGGTATTTTTGGAGACAAAAAACACCACAAAGCAACCACTAATTTTTCCCTAGTTGCAAGGAGGTTTGACTGTGCCGTGATAGTTGACATTTTGTGACAGATTGTTCCTAAAGATTTCTACCACAGTATCTTGTGTTGTATCCTAAACCCAAGTCCTGTTTTCCTGGAAGCGCATGCAGGCAGGAGTAGATGGCAACATGCTGAGCGGGATGATCAAAAAGCTGATGCAAACAAGGAATTTAATTTAGAGCCACTGAGAGAACTGTACAGTAGAGCTATTCTCTGTGGCTCATATCAGCATGGGCAATTTTGCTCACTTGATGATGCAATGTGAAAATCGTTTCAGCAATAGCTTTACACTCCAGCATATGTGGCGAGAAGATCACGAGGACCTTTCTCTTACAGTTACACGCCACTTGGTGCTCGGCTTAACCTCTTTCCTTAAGTTGTGACCATACAATGATACACGAATATTATTATATTCAAATAATCCTGCATGCAGTTATACATTAATTTTTCTTTAATTTACTTTTGTGCAGCTTAAACTTTTAGAATTTCAGATTTTGTGTTCAGTCATATTGAATCTTAGATGAAACGTCCCAGTTATTACAGGCGAATTAAGCAAGCGTTATCTGCAGAATAAAACTAATGGCTGAACATTCACGCTGATGTTTGTCACAATACAGAATGACATTTCGCTGCTTTGGTGCCATTCATATTCTTAATTGAATTTCATTACTCTGCCCATAAAGCACTTCATACTAACACAATCTGACCTCATCTAAAATTCATTATCTGCACCGTAAACATTTTTAGTTATTTATTTTTTTTGCATATATATTAAACTCCCTTGCATCAAACGGTGCGCTGCCTATCTCAAGTCCTTTTAGCATTTTTCTTCATTTGCATCTGCCTCATATTTGTTTTAGCCTGAGAGACTGTTGACGTGGGGTAATGCAGCGCACGGAGACAGACGTCTCGCACGCCTGCCGGCCCCTCCGTATCCATCCGTCTGTCATGTTAACGACTTTAAATGCCGCCGCTTTGCATCTCTCTCACAGAGGGTAAAGTGTCACGCGGTGCCCCTGTGGTGCTGCCGCCCCATAGCGACGTGGCACCAGAAAGTCTGCTTAATTATTTATGATATCAGTGAATTAAATAATAACTGTGCTTAGGATTTTTTTATTTATTGTTTTTTGGTGTGATTTTTAGTGGTCAGTGATGTAATATATCGACCTCTTTGCTCCAGTCTCTTGCTACAGCATTTTGATAAGTCATTAAACTGTATTATGCTGATGAATTATTCACACTTCCCTTTTACTCTTTTACTCTTTCCCCATGCTGTACTCTCCATCCACTCTGTGCACCTCATGTGTGGCTTTCTTTTATTTCCTCCTCTATCTCAAAGTCTCCCAATTGTTTTTGGCTTCCTGCAACTGGATGCAAGGATGTTGGGGTGTTTGCAACCAGCCTCACCCTCAGCCTTTTTTTTTTCACTCTCTTTTACTTGTTCATTTCACACTGATTCTCACCTTCCTCCCCTTTTTCCACTTATTGTTAAGCCGGTGAATGACTCGGCTACCTTATCCACCCCCCTGTTCCTTTACCAGCTGGTTTAAAAATAAACAGGGTGGTGGTTTGGCAGTGGCGCTCTGTTCTAGTGTGTTGTAGGCAGTGTTGCACTGCCTGCTGCTCCAGATGCTCAAAATTACGCAGTCCACACTGCAGCCCCCTCGCTTGCTCAGACTGCTTGCAGCTGCCACTGAAAGGCTGGGATTTCATAGACGCTCAGTCGGCGTTTCTTCACAGGCAGCGTGCACGAAATTACACTACATTACTGCAGTTTCAGCACCCCGGAATCTTGCTCAGCGCGCTCTTTTAAAGACTATTCTTGACCCATTTGAAAAAGATAATGAATGAAGCAAATGTTGGAGCACAGATGGGGGGTTTTAATGTTTCATCGGCTCATGAACGCGGTCCAATTACTAAAAACGTGCATGAGATGTAAAGGATGTGTCGCTTTTCTCCCTCACTGTGACATTTGCTCGCACATGTAGTCCTTGCTTCTGGTCCAGTGAGAGCTTCACTGAGGGAGTCATATGAGCCCAGCACAACAATTAATCCTGCCACTCATCAGGAACTTGCTTGAAAATAGCAGCGGTTTATAGTGGAATTATGCTCTGCGCTAATTAGAGGGTTAGCACTGACAGCGTCAAGGAGAAATGGTGAACTGGAGCAATATCGTGTGACAGAACAGAGTCTGCTAATGCCGTCTTTTAAACACTGAGGAGAAGCAGACTCTGTCAATATTCCTCTGCCTCATTCATACTTTTTTTTTTTTTTTTAACAAATCTCTTTTTTCCCCCGTTCGCCTTGCTCCATCCTTTTCTCCTCCACCCTTTCTTTTCTTGTCACCCAGCCAGCCCTCTGGCTGTGCGCGCCTCACTGTTGCCATGGTAATGATATAGTTTCTCATCTCTGTAATGTGATGTCTTATTAGCTTTCATTGGGGCGTGTGTCACTATTTTATTTCACGCGCCATTTGGTGAGCTTCGGTCTCCTGTTTGGAGAAAAAAAACCCTCGTGGCTCAGAGGTGAGCAGTAAGTGTACTGACAGCACGGCGTAAACGTGGCACTGTACGCGTGTCGGGGGGTCCCGATGTTGGGGAAGGGGACAAGATTGAGTGAGCCACAGCAAAGGAGATGAATGGGGCAACGCCTGCAGTAGCTGCATTACATTTTCTCCTTTGCATTAACCTACAGAAAAGATGCAAATGTGAACAGTGATATCAATTGCACAGTGAAAGGCATGTTTGTCCCAGCATAGCTCAGCCTCTTTCTCTGTGTTCTGTGAGGCTGGTACATCAGGGAGGGGGTTTCAACTGCTACCCAGCAGGAGGCACTGTGTGTGTGTGCTTTCCAGCATCCGCTGAAAAAGCACTTTATTTGTACTACAGTGCCTACTACACAGTATCTCCATCTGTCTTGCAAGGATTTTGTCGCTTGGTTAGCTGATGGGCAGCACTGATCGCGGTGATCCCGTGTTAAAACCGCCACTGCTATAACTGCACTACATTCATTTGCACAGTACGCCTGCTTGATAATCAATTCCTCTATTTGCATTGTGTTGGCTTCGGAGACTGTGTCCTTTTGAGGTGCAATTACGCCTTGTGTTTTTTTCTCCTTTGTGTGCGTTTTGAAACAATGCTTTGAATGTCTGTGGAGAAAAAAGAAACTGTGGGAAGGGGGCTTTGATCAATAATCAGTCAATATCAGCCCAGATGCTACTGTCAAACACATCGATAAGGTTTCTCTAGTGGTGGTTTTCATCTCTCAGTATGTATTAACTGCCTCATGTTAGCCCTCAGGGCTTTTAAAAAATCACCCCCCTGCTTCATCTGCCCTGTCTTTGCAGATGCAGATGTCCGTACACGGCTGCTGTTGAGAAGTGACAGCCGGGGCTGTGCGACTGTGACTATTGAACTGGCTATTGGGGTAGTAATTGCACATTGGCTCTCTTAATTTGCACAGGATTGCTGCAGCTGAATGAAGATGTTCAGTTCCTCACTATTTCCAATTTGATAGTACTCTATATTTCAGTGGGGCAGGGGGTTGTTAAATGATTTTCCGCAGGTAGGATGACGTCTGTGTTTTGTACTCGCTTTTTTCTGCTTTTACTGTTGGAGGTTCTTGAGCTAGCATACCATTATGATTGTTTTTGTTGCAAGACAGAACATTTTGGATGGAAAATTAGAGCATCATAAAGTGCCATTTAATTTGGTATGCAACATAACACTTGCTTTAAGTTCGTGTGCATTCTCTGATTGACTGCTTGCCTCTGTCCAACATTAGACCAGACTTAAAAGTCACAGGAGCATGCACAAGTACGTCTTTACCTTTTGAACTTGGTGGGGCAGCCTAACAACCACACCATGAGGTTTAATTTACACAGTCTCCACCCACCAAACTGTGCTGAAATACTCCTTTGAAGTTGCCTTGTAGTAGCTCTTAATAATGCTCTTAGAAACCATCTTTTGGCTCTGTTGATGAGAAGGCAGGTGACAAAAAAAACCAAAAAACTAAATCGCATCTTTTGATATTCTTGAAAAGATTCTAAACGTTTGTTATCTAAATTAAGTGTTTGTATTCCTAAGACTAAGCCAAAACTTGGGTTATGTTTTTAGTTATGTTTGGGTTTCTCCTCTTAGGGCGCAATTTCTTTAAAAATGTATCCTCGACAGGCTCGTAGAGGAGGGATGGTCTGCTTTGGATGGCATCTGTTGTCTTTCCTTCTCCTCTGGGCGCCATGCCAGGCATGCGTTTGTCAGATGGCAGTGCTGGTAAGATGGAGGCTTCTAATATATCTTGACAGGTTCGCGCTGCACTCTCCTTGACTAGGCCATTTGTAGTATTTTCAGACCTTGGCCAATTATAAATTGTATCTACATTTGTCAAATCAACATGCTGTTCACTTAGTAGTCCTACTAAATGAACAGCAAACCAAGTCTGTTTAAAAACTGAATTTACGTCCTACGCGTAATGGACCTGAACTTTATGGCTGATTTAGGTTTATGTGGTGTGCTTGAAAAGCTGTTTTCAAGCACACTACATAGCCAGCAAATCAATCTAAAAATCTTAATTTACCTCTTGCAGAAGATAGACAGTGATTGCTTTATTGGCTGACTTTGAGACACTCTTTCCAGGACAAAGAGATGTTAAGTCTTTGTTACAAAGTAGCAACTATACATCATCTTTTGCATTTTCTAGCTTTGTTACAGCACAATCGGTCAACTGTTGGCAGTCCAAAAGACACACTATTTAGTCCAAGATCCTGCTATACATAAAACCCAAAGTCTGCATGCGATATAAAACTTTTGACAAAGTAGTTTGTGCACAAAAATGATTTTCATTTATTCCATTTCACGTCTGAGGCTTTGCACATACTTTAACTTATTTATGTTAGCTTCACTGATTCCAGGACTCAGTATGTGCCAATAAAACATTTAAAGGTATTCTCTTTTAATATTTTTGAATGCACGTTACTCCTCTCACACAGCGCGGTGATGTAAGGAATGAATGTGCTGCTGGAAATAGTTTTAAACTCAACACCTTAAAAAATATTAAAGATAAGTATTTGCGTGTGTCTTTGAGGAATCAGTTGAAAATATTATTAATGTAGGAACACTTGTTGTGAAATGGTATCGTTCACGCAATATCTGGATCGCCCGTCTGTGTGTTCATGCAAAGTCGATTTGGGGTCAGTCAGTGCAAGAGTTAATTATACGTTGTGTAAAATGTGAAATTTGGAGGTGTCCACTCTTCAGCTCACTTCTGTGCTTGAGACAAGCAGATTTAGGTCAGTGAGATTTGGGGTTGGCAGAGCGACTGGAGAGCTTGTTCTGGACTGTCAGAGCTGCCCTGTATACCATCTGGATGGGTTGATAGTGCTGCAAAGCCAGTGATCCTCTTTAGAGGACGCCGTGGATCTGCATAAAAAGATGCCTCCAGTGCAACTCTACCTCTAGTGTATCCAAACCGAACTTCACACATAATGGTACATACAGTATATCCACCTTTGCGCGGGAATATAACCTGGCGTAACGGCTCCCAGGTGTCGAACAGTCACGACTCTGTGAAAGTATTAATCATCCGCTCTGAGCTCCAGAAAGTTTTTTTTTTCCTCCTTTAAACAGCTCTGAACAGTCTTACTGCCTTCAGCCTCCTGTGTCAGCGCTGTCATGTCCGGGATGTCGAGACGATTTCCACAAAGTCGTTCAGGCAGTCACAACTTTCATGCTCAGAAGCAGCCCTTTATGCCTCAGTAGCAGCTAATCGCTACAGCGAGATGAAGACCGAACACTTAACACTGAAAGCTTTTACAGCCAGGATTCACTTGTCAGATTTGAGAGGTGCGAGTTTGCATTCTCAGATATCAGTGCACGTGCGCGTGTGACAGACAGCTTGAATGTCGGTGTGAAAGCATCGGCTTCCCCACCTTTCTGCCTCTATTCAGCTCGCATTTCTCTCCGGTTCACAGGGTTTCTGATAGAGCCAACTTAACAGAAATGCCTGAATAGCGAATACAGCTGATGAGAAAATCCCCCTTTCTTTATTCCTAAATCCACTTCTTGTAGAGATGCCGTTTACTGTAGTAATCGTGTCTCAAGCACCACTTCTTCACAGCCTGTTGTGGAGCACTCTTCCTAAGTGGGAGGTGAAAATGAACATTGCCGTGGCACCAGTTATCATACCTTTGATTTTTATCCCTGAGTGTTAATAAATTTCATGTCAACTTTAATGAGCACATAATCCACTGATAATACAGACTAATTTAGTGTGTATTTTGAGTGTGTGTAATGAAGCCCAGACAGAGATTTATGCACTGTTGTGCAGTTGGTAGCTTTATCAAGGCAGTGTGGCTGATAATACTTAAATGTTGTGTGGGTCACTAGATCTAAGTAGTGTTTAGAAAGGTAATGGTTCTGATTTTATGCTTTTTTTTCCCTGATTTATTTAATCCTTACTCTTTTTTACAACTTTTAAATCTTTTTGTATATATAATTGTGCATGTTATTGTGCAATTATTCTTACTATATTTAGCTCACATGTAATTCAAAAAGGATGAGATTCTTTTTGAGAACTTGTCTGCTCTTTTGCATGACGTCATTTTGCTTATCTCCACATGGACCACACACCGTGTGTAGTGAGTGTGATGAAAGACAATGGGTGATTGATGCACACAGAGCATCCACACATCTGTTGTGCTCTTCGGGGGGAGTTTTGAGGGATGCCCAGCCCCTTTGAGAGGTGCTGGGGTGTGGGAAGATGTAGATGGGACACAGTGTGGAAACTCTGCAACTCTCAAAACACAGCTTTTCCCAGCATTACATCATCTCCTGGTCTTTTTCTTCAACCACATCAAACGCTTCTCATGCTAGGCCTACTTAGCTGGGAAGGGCAGAAGTCTACTGGGCTTTTGGCAGGCCCCGAACACGGTCTTCTAGTATTCATGTTTTCTGGCACCTGTAAAGTCTAAATCGGACCCAAAATGGAAGTCGTGTTTACATTTCAGACACAGCAGTTATGTAAAGCCAGCAGGCTGTTTGCTGGACAGAAGTGCTGCTTTAAATATTTGAACAGGAATATTGGCATAGAGTCCTTTTGATTTAAAAAAAACAAAAAAAAAACACCACAAAAACAATGCTATATTACTTCACAACATGGATGTTAGAATTTAACATTGTCGCTGTAAAAATGGATCATAAAATTCAATTCAACTCAATTCAATTTTATTTATATAATTTATATAGCAAGAAATCACAACAACAGTTGCTTCAAGGGTTTTTATATTATAGGTGAAGACCCTATAATAATAGCAATAAACCACAACAATGAGATGATAGTGGGAAGGAAAAACTCCCTTTTAACAGGACGTAACCTCTGGTAGAACCGAGCTCAGGGAGGGAGAGCAATCCGGCATGACTGGTTGGTGGTGAGGGCAGGGAGATAGGACAAATCATCAGGTTTTCACTGCGTTTGAAGTACTCTGTTGTATGGTTTATCATGATCCAAAATCTGAGCCTCTTTTAAAGCCCCAGTGCTTTAAAGAAGAAGCCATATCTTGTTTGGTTGTGAAGACATCCGAAAGCCACATTTGTTGAAAAGTGTTCAGGATGAAAACAAGTACTGGGATATTGTGTCGTTGGGGTCAATGCATCTATGATTTAGTGAATAAAAGTGTGATTATTGATTTTATGCATTCATATCTGTATGTGTATATGCAAAAAAAACATCTGTACAGTGATTTAGATATGTTGAAAAAGAAAAGGGATAGTTTTAGTATCTGACTCTAAAGGATACTTGGATCTACAAAACCATGGCCAGCTGTTATAAATAGTCTGCTTGACAGAAACAGTGGAGTCATCTCTGCTCTGCTGGATGCACAATGTACTGACATCATTTCTAAATTATGTTCTATAAGAAAATTTTTTGTGTGAGTGCATATCGGCTAACACACACACACAGTGCTGTTAAATAAGTTCTCACAGGACTTTACAATGCCGTAGTGTGAGAACTAACTACACCCAATGCCACGTCGTTTGTAGAAGCAGCTATAGCATCAATAACTTCACGTTTGACTTTATCAGTGTCTCACGTCATTATTGAGGAATTTTGGCAGACTCTTCTTTACAACTTTGCTTCGGTTTTGCAAGCATTTGTTTATGCAGAGCTCTCTTAACAACATTTCAATCAGGTTGAGATCTGAACTTTAACTGGGCCACTGCAACATCCTTGATTCTTTGTTTTTTCATTCAGTCTGTTGTAGATTTGCTCCTGTGTTTGGGATGTTTGTTGCAGAATGTGAAAGAAATACATCAATACAATCACAAGACACAGAGCCACCATTTTTTTTGGTAGATGCAAAGAGGTTGTTGCCCTGTTTTTATTTGTGTGACTGAGCGATTAGCTTGCTCTGAATATAGAGGTAGTTTGGTCGAGCTAAGTGTGTTGGCTCAGCCAACAGTATCTCAGGATCGGGTTCATGAGATAGGCCGTCTTGTTTACAGTATTCCCAGAGTATTTTAATTTATCTAATAAATTATTTGGAGTCTCTGTGTCGATACAGTATCGCCTCCAAAAATATCATGATTGATTTTTGTCTCCCACCCTAACTACTGTGTTCTTTTTAGGGAGAAGACGTTTTCTCCTTCCCCTTCCAAACAAGTCATGCTTGTTTCTAATCGAACTGTTGTGAAATTTAACATTTAACTTGCTAAAATCTGAACGCTCGAGAAAACATCAAAACTTCTGCTTTTGTAGAGGTGATCACACTCACTGATGATCAGTTAATAAAATGCATGTGAGCAGCAGCACCTGGCAGCTACTTATCCTGTTAATCACTATGAAAACAGTAAGTGTGTGCTTAGTTTTTCACAGCACTGCACAGAGTCCTGATAAAACCTCATTTTCAGCACTTATATGCTGATATTGATATATCTGTGATAGGTCAGCACTAATCCATTATATCTGTTTCTTGCTCAGTAACTGTTGCTCTAGTGTTATAACACAGCTTACACACTAGCTTGTTTCAAGCACACTCAACCAGTAGTTTGCTCCTCTTGTGTCCAGTCATCCTCCCATTTTCCATCAAGTTTATCCCAGAGTGTGAAGTACTACTGTTCTGTCAGCACTGCTGTCATCTCCAAATTCTCTACAAGGTGTCCTTTGGCAGCTGGGCCTTGACACATTGTTATATGCCAAGAGATAACTAGCCACCATCAGGCGGATGGAGAGGTGGCGGTGGAGTGAGCGGTGGAGATATTCGGCCGGGGAACTGTGGTTTGGAAACTGTTCAAAACTTTTTGAACTTTGTTTTGCTGTGTTTACATTTGCTGATTTGTGTATTTTTCACTCATACCCTTCTTTTGTTTTACTTTCATGGTTAGGTTTAGTGGGAGTGCTAAAGCCGCCTTTTAGATAATGTTTTGTTTCAGTTTTGGTCACTAAAGACCATTTGCTTATAGTTCAGCTTGACTGTGGTTTGAAATAGAACATTAAACCTGAACATTATGTTTACTTAGAGTGTTAGAGTGTAAATGTCATGCATTAGTCCTTTGCAATTATCCATAAGTGAAAATTTTAAAATATTATTTAAATTTGCATTTGCTTAGGATTAGACTTAGCTTTGGAAAGGTAAACCTCTTAATAATGTTTTTCCTTTTACAATCCTGTGGGTTAAACATGATCTAAATGTGATGTAAGGAGTTTCTTACAAACATCCAAGCAACAAGCTGGAAACGACGGGCCAAAGGTCACCTTGTGCTTAATTTGGAGACGCCAGCAGCTGAGAGTGAGAAAGGGCAGGTTTATAACCACCATTTAACTTTGCCACTCTGAGTAGCTCTTTATCATGAATCATGTCCAGGCTCATGAACCGATTGAATTCAACTAAGAATAAATCCAGAAAATGAGCCTTTTTCACTTTAAGTATCATCATAACAGCATCGTAATATTGGATTGCCTTTAGTCACAACACAGAGTTTGTCCTGATAAAAACAGGCCTTTGTTTTTCCAGTGCGTTTGAGCCGGTAGCTGGATGGTGATAGAGATGTTGTGATGTGATGAATGCTAAATCGAGTCAGATGAAGTGATGAGTCACAGAGGAGTGTGTCAGCGCTGAGGCTAACTGAAGGCTGCATCTGTATCTGGCCAAGCTGTATACCGAATGGGTGGGGGTAGTGCGAAGTGCAGGGTGCGAGTGGTGATGGATGAGGACTGAGCAAGAGAAGGACGAGGCATGAAATAGAATGAGGATGAAGGACAGAGAAGTCCTGGCCGGGCCACGGAGGGGGAAGAAGAGTGCGAGACAGAGATGGAGAGACTGAGAGTCAAGAAAGAATGAGGGTCAGAGAAAGAGAGTAACCTACTCTCAAAACTGCTGATGTTTGCACTGCTTGCTCTCTGCTGCACCGTGGATTCTTACTTAAATTTGCATTTACTTAGACAGTATCAGGTGAATGCATCAGCTGTGTGTTCTTCCTCAGCTTTACAAAGGCAAAGCCTTTACCTTTAAAACTTTAGACTGTTTAAAATCTCCCCAATTAGATTATTAAAGCAGATGGCACTTTGAAAAGCTGAAGGCAACATTTATGCATTTAGATCCAGATTTTGTTTTTATTTTCATACATCCAGCGGTACCTTTAAAACCATTGTTTTTTTATAGCCTGTTATTTGTTGCGTAGATTACACCAAAGGACATCCTGCACATCAAGACTATTTATTTACATCACCGTCATCAGACTAAGAAACATGTTTAACTTATCAACCTGCCCCAAATTGAAATATTTTTGTCTGCCTCAGGCTTTCCGACACTAAGCAGGTGAACTGCAGAGGTGGGATTCAAAATAAAGAGTCTGATATCATGCTGGGATGGAAAAGCTCAGCGGGGCGTGTGAGTCACAATTTTTTCCCTGCATCTTACATCAAGAAATAAAGTGCAATCATATTCTTTACAGTGTCACGGTAATATGAATGTAAATATTTCGCAGGTTTCGTGCTTGAGAGGAAACCTTTTTTCTGTGCTTTATCAACCGCAGTTCTAATGACCTTCCAAATAACCATCTTTCCCGGACGTCCCACTGTGGATCTAAGAATCACTGCTGAATTGTGGGTGAAATGCAGCTTTCCTTCCGGCTGTGAGCTGTCATGATCTGTTTGAGAAACGCGAGATTGTATTCATGCATGCACACATGCTTACATGCTGTATCTCCTACACACACGCGCGCCCACACACATACACACATACACACATACATACAGTGTGGAAACACAGACAGGCAGATTCATCAGTCACTGAGCCTCACAGAGGGTGGTCGCTTAAAGGAAGGAGTGTCCTCTCTGTCTTTTACGGTTCCTCTCTTACTTTAGCTCTCAACAATTAGTTTATCTGTCAAATCCCGTCCCTCCTCAGTTTTAATCCACTGCTCTCACTGTTCTGGGCTACTTTAGCGTGTCTTGACCTTTTTTAAGGTTGTGTTTGTTTCTTCGGCCGACCAGTAGGGGAGAGGGATCGGATGTTAGCGGGCTAGCCAGATGGCTGGGACTGGAGCAGACCCACTGGCCAAACTGGTAGCTGTGATAGCAGACAGCAGCTCTGTGGGGAGCAGTTTCAGCATCACTGCTACTCCTGGTCCAAAAATGCTAATTAGCCATCTTTTGACAGGTGTATGGACAGTCCTGGGTTTTGTGCTTCATCCTTAGTGCGGATTTAGAGTCATTTTGTCCCAGGTGTATTTTTCCCGGGACTCTTTTCTTGCAGACTCTTAGCTGACAGGAGCTTGAGCTGGAGTGGGATGAAGATGATTTGAGTAGAAAAGTCAAACAGAAGACAAGGAGGTTTGACAGCGGGGGAGAAAGCTGGTGGGGGTGAGAGGCAGCATGTGTGAAGAGTTTGATAGGAACGGACTGGAGCATTTCTGTCCTTGGAGTGGAGTCAAACCCCCCTACGACTTCCCTCTTCCGCTAGATCAGTTACTGAGCCTCTACTGTGTAGAGTCTACACGATGGGTATCAATAACACCGGCTTGCTGTAGTTCTCTCAAAGTGTTTGCCGTACCTTGCCCGAGGATATCCTGTTAGCCACCTGTTAATAAAGGATCTGGAATCATAAAAGTGCGCTTTACATAACCCTCGTCTCAAAGGAAGCAGGGAGCACAGCTGTTTGACTCAGCCACTCTCGAAAAACATCGCCTGCATGCAAATGAAGTCATCTCGCTGATGCATTAGAGTACTGCCTGCTATCTGAGTGGTCAGGGTGAAGGAAGACTACTAATCAGGGCAACAACAGCGCTACTTTCCTGTATCTGAACTCTCTGTATTTCAACCTGTGAATCAGGTGTTGAGATGAAAAAGAGGCCCGCCTGTGCTACATGGCTAATTTAAAGGATTATCACCTGTTCTACCAAGACACATTAATCCTAATCCTACTTTAACCCCTTTGATCTCAAGTCAGAGTGATTTAAGGAGTAGACTGGCCTAATCTCTTCACAGCAGTGATCACGAGCTACGTGCGCTCGATGGGACAGGAAGCCCCACGCTAAAGCATCTACTGTACTCTATCAATTCTATCTATTGCCACTCCACATAAGTAAGGACTTTTTACTGAGACCATTTTTTATTTTTTTTTTATTTTACATATCTCCTCTCTTCAAAGAGTTCATTCTCAACTGATGTGCTCTCACAGGATTAGATTAGTGAGGGCAGGAAGAGCTGTCATTGGCATAATAGGCCTTAAGTATTGAGGTATTATGGTATAATTATTGAAGAAAAAACGACTTTGTTAAAGCAAATCACAGTCTCTTTACAACTTTGAGTAACCAAACCGAGGATTTTATAAGTACTCAAATATTTGCACAGTTAGTTTCAATTAATTGTTGTCTGCTCAAGAGATCATCGGTCATAAATTCGAGCTTTAATGCTTTAATGCTTTAATGTGCATGGTATGATTACCAGACTGTGTTATGACTTTGCGTGTGTGTGTGTGCATGTGTAGGAGTGTGACGGTAACACATGGATACATTTGATATGAGAGAGAGAAAGGAAAAAGAGACTGGGAAATTTTAGATAAATCTGGTGTGGTAGTGATGGTGGGAAGAAAGGTAATTGAAAAAGAGAGGCATACTTTTGGTTTTGGGGCTTTTCTAAATGAGGGAGTAGAGATGGGTGGGTCTGGCCACAGCATGGTTTTGTGTGTTTTTATGTGTGTGTGTGTGTGTGTGTGTGTATTTGTATTCGTGGAAGCAGATGGACACAAACACATTCGAATGCATTGTCCTGTTCAATCTCTAAGTTTAGTGTATAGACTGAAGGGGACCACACAGGATCTCGGTCTCATGCGTTGGAGTGTGTGGCAACACTGTTATTATTGATCCTGCCACAGACGTCAAACCCCAGTGCTTATTTAACTGCCGGTCTGATTGAAACAATATGCTGGAGCCCGTTTCATCCGTGTCCAAGACCACTGAATTATTAAACACATCTCCAAAGCAAAGGTCTCTCTCTTTGCATAAAGTCGGAACAGAAATGTACTGCCGAGGGACTCCGGGGGATAAACAAGCCCTTCTTCATTAGTGTGATGGGAAGACGGAAAAGGAAGATGAGAAAATTAGTGGATGGGACTTAAGGAGAATAAAAAGATTATAATCGTGTGTCTTTATCACACTTTAAGATTGGGAGGAATCACTGATTAAACTCTAGAATGTTTCAAAAAGAAAAAGAGCTTTTAATTGCATAATCGCATGCTGTGTAGGCTACAGATAAGAGTGTTTATGTTTCCTTTGTGGAAATAACACGGGCTTTTGGGTACATCAGGACATGGTTTAAAACACCCCAGAGGCGTCTGTGAAATTATTTATGAATAGATGCATGGATGTTCTACATCGTAGAGATGTTTTATGGCTTCAACTCACAAGTTGCAAATTAACTGCAATACGCACACTGGCTGACACATTTGACTGGTGATTATAACTCAAACACACACACAGATTTCTTTCTCTATTCCTTTCACCGTTTTATTGTTTAGGATGGATACTTGTTTTGTACTTCTTACTCATTGGCAGGTTTATCAAAACATGTCACAGTTTTAAGCACACGAGCCAAATACTGAGCGAGACTTATGGTAGAGGAAATGGGCTTTGCCATTATGGATAGGCAGATTCGTGTTAGCGGTAAAGCCTGAGCGACGTTATTGGCTGATATTAGCTATAGCGGGTATTGAACACATCGCCAATTTCTGAATATATTTCTAAAGGCGCTATTGACGTGAAATTCTCAACAGATGTCGGTAACAACCCATCCAATTCACACGTGCAAAAAAATCAAACAATGTAAACACAACAACCAGGTGATCGGAGCACAGTGTGAATAAGTAAATAAATGTCAATTAACACATCTTCTCTTTATGTTTTAACTGTGCATAGTTAAAAAAAAAACTGCCTGTGTATCAGAATATCACATTTTTACATGTGTTTCAATGTTACAAATAATGTATCATTTGGAGAAAAAAAACCATGTTGTTTGATAAATGGATAATCTGAACATATAACCTGCTTGGTTAGCATACAAAATGATAAAAACTCTACAATCTTAATGTGGGGGGGGGTACAGTTAAATAAAGATTACAGTGTCTTTTTGTTGTTAGGTTTTATTTTGCTCTGCATCTTTGTCACTGGCTCTTGCACTGTTAACACTGAACTGGAACAAGTGATGTTCTTATACTTTTTTGTGGGAAGACAGTTACATGTACCTCTGTGATGCACGTATGCTCTCGTCTTTTATTTTTAAATCTAAGGAGGTGAAGCACGTTCCCACTGAGATAAACTGCTAATTGCATTTGCTATAACAACACAAGGATTCAGCCGAGTTTTTTTCGCACTGGTGAGCAAATATTTTGCCCTGTTCCTCACTGTAGTCTCACTTCATGTAAAATGGTTCTTCTACAAAGACTCAGTGTTGTTGGTCGGGATGTGATGCGAAGACCCAGCTAACAAATAAGATTTGGGACAGTTTTTAGGGCCTGTGACATCAGCGTTAGCTTGGGGGCACATTGGGTGGTCAATGCATGTGACCTTCTCATAGCGGGGGGCTCCATAACCCCCATCCATCCCTATTAGAGGACACTTATCAGGGACAGCAGCCAGAGTGACACACTCCCAGCTGGGCTTCCCTGGAGAAAATACTGTGAAGCGCGGGGATAAATCCCCACAGTGCACTGAGGTGTGTTTCTGTGTATGCGTGCATGTATGTGTCTGTACGTGTGTGCATGTGTGTGGGTGTGTGTATGAGTTGCTCTCTGCAGATAGGACCCTGTGACTCTGAGATATGCACAGGCTCATTAATTAGAAGCTCTCATTATCCCCCCTCAGGCTCCAGACACTTAATCAACACCAAGCTCAAACTAAGACACATGCATGCACGCACTCACACACGCACACATATGAACAGCCATCTCACATAGTCCACAGCAGGCTCCATTCTGACACAACATCATCTAAGAATACAGCTGTGTAAAAGAGGTGAATGAGTAAATGCTGATGAGGGTTATTTGTTTTCAGTGATGTACGGCACAGCAGAGTGGTGGGTGTCATTGCTGTTTAACACTTTTATTGTTCTAATGTTGTTAAGCATATCGGAACAGCTTCATCCGTCTGCCATGTCACGCAGTGGAAGCAATCCGTCAAATACCGTAAATTATATTCTTATGTTTTAAATTTCAATGTTGGAACAAATGAGCTTTCAAGACTTTCTGCTTTATGAATCTCGAATGCCTGTGAGGTTTACAAATGTCTGATCTGCCGTGTTTCAACGTGAAGCACTGACTGACTTTATAGCTACCGAACAGTGTGGTGACTGCCATGTTTGCACTGTTACATTAAGCTGTAAATATATTTGTACAGGGGATGTTAGACATTATATATCCTTGTGTGTGTGTGCGTGTGCTTTACTGGTTTAAGACCTCAGCCCCTGAAATTAAAAGGATGCTGTTTTTTTCAGAGAAGGAGCAGACGGTGCTCAGCGACACTCTCATGCTGGGACTTCAGAGCGAGAGCTTGTGCTGGGATAAATTACACTCAGACATTTAGAAGAGCTTTTGGAGCGCTGTTCTTTAAAAAGGTATTAAATACCTTTTTAGTTCTCCTTCTATGCAACAGACAGGTTGCCAGCTCTAATAATACTGGGTGGAGCATCAGACAGTGTGTTTAAACAGTTCAGATTTATGATGGGATGATTCCTCCTCCACCCAGTTATGAAGTTGTGGAAGAGCATTCTTCCAGCTATGAAGTATCAGGCATCTAGCAAATAAGACGGAGGACGCTGTGAGCTCGGCTCAGTAGAATTACTTATACGTACAGTTAATAGTCAAATTTCGCTTTTAAGAAATGGTTTTAAATACACCTGTGCAAGATGAGGTCAGTTGGGGACATAAATCCTCCCTTAGTTATGCCGCAATAGACGTAGGCTGCCGGGGGACTCCCATGATGCATTGAGTTTTTCCATTCCAGTCACCTTTCTCACTCGCTATGTGTTAATAGACCTCTCTGCATTGAATCGTACTTGTTATTAGTCTCTCTTCCACATTTTATCCTGTTTATCCTGTTTTTCCTTCTCTCACCCCAACCGGTCGCAGCAGATGGCCGCCCCTCCCTGAGCCTGGTTTTGCCGGAGGTTTCTTCCTGTTAAAAGGGAGTTTTTCCTTCCCACTGTTGCCAAAGTGCCTGCTCATAGGAGGTCATTTGATTGTTGGATTTTTCTCTGTATGTATTATTGTAGGGACTACCTTACAATATAAAGTACCTTGAGGCGACTGTTGTTGTGATTTGACGCTATGTAAATAAAATAGAGTTGAAATCTGAACAAGGCTGCCTGGGTGTTGATTGCACCAGATCGGGTTATTACAGATTTGAACCAAGAGTTTGACCAAATAAAATGTGTGGCTTGTGGAACAGTTTAGCAGCTATGAGGCATTTTACTAGAAACATTTTATGATTAAGTGATGCAATGACATCCCTGAAGTGGCGCCTCTCTAAACATTTTGCCTTCACGATCCTCGGTGACGACATCGGTCCACAGTGTTTGTGTGACAGCAGTGCAAACTTTAATATAAGGCAAAGTCTGTAGCAGTAGGGTGATAGTCCTTTGTGTCGTACTTGAACGGGTTTTATTGTAATGCAGACGTCCAGCGCTAACAGACGAGCCTCACTCACCAACCCTCTGAACAAAACATACAGCGGAGACATTTTTGAGGGCGTTATTGGCAAGAACAAGAAAAGGAAGCGCAAACTTTTAAACAGCTCCAAGTTGTGGAAAATGAAAGAGGAGGGAGGGCTGGGGGCGGGGGGTTGGTTGTTTCCCTCTGAAGGCTGGAGTCTGATTTCCTGTGCGGCTGTGATTGGGAAAGCAGAGGCACGCACAGGGAGCCTGCTTCTGTATGGAGATGCCAGATGACAGGCTGTTGCAGAACAGCACGCTGAGCTGGCCTTTGATTGGTCATCAAAAACGCCTTTTATGAAACAATCTCCCGTGTAAACCTGCTTTAGAAAGTGGGGCTTTAATGTGTGAGCGTGCGTGTGTGGATGAAAGAGAACTCAAGTGTAAATAGTATCTTAGTGGTGTGGTGTGCTGCACAGACCCAACAGGAGTCATTTGTGGCCATGGGAATACAAGCTAGGGAAAAATATAGACACTGTATAATATAGGCACACATAACTTCCACCTCTTTGCCTACAAATGTGTGCTTTGATCACAGTGCCAGCTGCGGATGCGGATGCAGTGACAGTGTTTATGTTCATCCGAGTGTTTCATGGACTCATTTTGCACAGCAGGAGTTTGTCCATCGGGCCATATGTCAGCTTGGCCCCTCCTCCTCCTGCCGCCTTTTGTTATCTTGGTGACCCCTAGGTGCACTGCGGACCCAGCTGACCCTGAAGACACACAAGCGTATTGACAAACACAGCTCCACAGAGTCAATTACCTAAACCAATTTAAATCACAAGCCTACTGGTTAAACTGGTTTCACCCGCACTTCAATATCGACCATTTCTTTAATCCAGCTTTTCCCTTTGAGATCATTTCTGAAAAATAAAGAGAGGGGCTTTTATTGTTACTCTCTTACTGCTCTCATGTATCTGGTGATGAGTAGTCTATGTTTTTGCTGCAGGAGCTGGGTTGAGCATCATTAGATATGTATTTCTGACGATAGCAGTGGTGCACTGATTGAAAAATTCTGATGTTTCTCATGTTTATTTTTAGTTTTTTTTCTTTTATTCTTTTGTTGTTCCTCTTTTATTATCAGGAGACAAAAGAAATATTCATTATAAATAAATACCTGAACTGTTGTAAAAGTTTCGAGCCCCTCATGACGCTATTGTTGAAAGAGCACTTTTAATCATAGAATTTTATTAAACTGAATCACAGATTAGAAGTAAACACCAGCTCATGCCAGCGGGGAAACTGGTAAGAGCCCAGTGGCAGAACGAGCCACTCACTGATAATTCAACACATCGCCTGCTGATAGTCATTCTTCTTCAGTGTGTCTCTGACAGCGATTCCAGTGTGTTGTTTGTTATCATTTCCTCTTTTCTTAATTTAAAAGAAGCGGTTATTTTTAAACCGGGCCCACCAATAATCTTTCGCAATGTCAGATCTCTGATGTGCAGTAATATATTGCACAGTTTATTATATCTGACAGTTCGTCTCAGCAGGAAGAAACACGTAAAGTGTATAGAAACAGGGCTGTAGCTGTCTCCAGTATCCAAGGCTCTCTGCCCTTAGTAAACTGTCCCCTTTATGTATGAATTCAGTCTTTTCTTGCCATGAAAATATTCAAAATAATCAAGGATAGTAGCTTCTATTGAGAGCGATCACGGCAGCAAGCTCATGCATCAGCACTGCGTAGTGTTATTTGAATTTTGCGAGCTCATTCGCACCCGTTGCTGCGATGACCTGCTAACCAGATTCACTCTATCATTTTGCTTTGTTTGAGGTTGGATGCTTACATTTTTTTTGTGACCTAAGGTCAACAGCCATCCCACTTTATGTGGGGGTGCACAGCATTACCAGTCCCATTATCCCACATATTTAAACAATATCCAACATTTGCCTGTTGTTTGCAAAAGTGAACACAGCGTCACAGAAAATGGGAAAGAGAACTCGATGGATGCATTCCTGCTGCGAGCAGAGATGATTACCAGACAGATGAGCAACTGAAATAACAGTCCACGTTAAAGGGGAATACACAAATGTGCAAAGGCTATCACAAAAGATCTCAAAAACAAACTTTAGCTTCCATTTATGCTTCTAAGAATTAATTAAAACTGTATTCAAATAAAAAGTAGTGGCTGATGCCAAACACGCAACCTGCAGCGTTTGTTTGTGATGTTAGATACACCAACCTCTTGGCTTTAGTAAAGTATCTCGGATTTATTTATTTTGTAGGGACCTGTTATAGGAGATTTTTGGAGAGAAATAATCACATCTTCTTTAGATTCATACTGAACTGAACAGCTCCAATCATCTCCTGTGTGAATATTGTTTGTTGGAGTATTAAGTCTATACCAACAACTTAAACTGACACTGAACACTCCCTGCAAATCGCAAAACCCTGTCCTGTACTTAGACAATGTTGGGCTGCCACAGCAATTGGCACGTGGTTACAGAGACTGCTCGGGGATTTAGGATCTAGGGATGTGTCCTTGAGCGACGCACCAATCCACAGCCCGCCTCCTGTCTGGGTGGCAGCACCAGCACCATCTAAGTGCGTAAACGTAAAGCGCACTTTTTGGCAAGTCTTTGACCGGCGGCGCTATGACCCAGCTACCTTACGACCGCTCAGGTCCACTGCTACAAGTCTCTAAACTGCGAGGCTGGAGGAGCGCAGGGAAGGAAGTCATCAGAAAGCTGTAGTCCAGTTTTTCTCTTTTTTCCTTTTTTTTTTTTTTTTTTCCTGTTGCCTGA
>VUQR01030635.1:51499-71551 GCA_015108515.1 Hemichromis elongatus
GGTGTTGTGGTGGGGGGGGGGGGGGGGGGGGTTTGCAAGAATATGTTTAGAGATTCTGCTAGAGCAGCCGGCAATTTATCTTCATTGATCATCAGGTGATAGGGTGCACAAAGGCTTTATAACAATGATGATGGTATCAATTAATCACATTTACGGTATAGTGCTCCGTCAGATAGGATGTGATCCCATCTAACACATATGCCCACGTGTATGTGTGTCTGTGCCTGTGCATCGGTTGAGTTTGAATGGATTACAATTAGCAGATGGACTTGTATTTGCATTAGCCACCGGGGTGCTAGCACAGACGGAGTCAATCTGTTGTCCAGGGCTGAGAGCAGGTTGTTGCCCACTAGGGTAGAGCCAGGCCAGGACACCCTGTCTGGGACTCTGCATTAGCAGCAGGGAGTTGGGGAGGGTGCGGTCTATATGAGGTTAAGGAGATATAAAGCAAAGGTGGAAATCTAGAAACTTTTATTCAGTTGCTCACTGATACTGGGATACTGTGAAAAAAATTGGACATAGATTTGTGCTGCTCTGCTGGAGTGATGAAAGGGATATGACTTGAACATAAAAGGAAAGGAAAAGCAGGAGATTATTAGTTAGGGAAGGCAAGTACAGTGAGAGGAGGAGCGGGGATATGAGGGGAGCTCAGGAATCTAAAACCTATTGCAAGTGTTTTGAGGTCAATTAGCATTCTTCCTGATATATTCATGCTTTTTGTTTCCCCTTTCTTCTCTGGCCTCTTGTGGTTTTTCATAGTACTAAGCACTCTGCAAGGGGCTGGTTACAGTGTTTTGCTAGGCACTGCTTGTGTTTGTGTCAGCCCGTCATCACATTCCCTGCAGAAATGGCCCAGTCCTTCTTTTTCTCTCTTCATTGTTTCTCCTATATCTATTCTGCTCAACATTCTTCCTTTGAAAATTGATACAGCGTGCATTCAAGGCAACATTCTGAACTAGAAGAATGCACAACTCATCCAAAAGTTATGACAGCATTTTTTTCCCTTTTATTTTTTTCCATTAAATAGTAAATGGTCTGCACTTAAATAGCACTTTGTAACCTTGGTAGTTTTATATAACAGACTAATGGCAGCCATGCTGCTATGCAAGTTACTGAACTGACTTTGTGAACAACTGTGAACGCCTTGCCCAATAGCACTTCTGCACGCAGAGGGCCTGGGGTTTGAGTTATGACCCTCTGCAGTTATTGGATACCCGAGCTTCAGCTGCCTCGTTAAAAACCCCATTAACCCCATACAGTATTCAATCCCTTTTCCCAGTGAAGGCAACTAACGCCTGTCCTTTACAGTAACAAGCTCCATTGTTATCGTGCACAATGCTAACAAATGAGTCATCGAGAGGTTAAAAGCCAGAAAGGCATGATTATTGCTCTTCGAGATCCATACAAATCAATTTCAGCTAACAAATAGGATGCTTGAGAAGCCGAATGCCTGTGTATGCTTCATATAAGAAGATTGGGGGGCATTTTTTTAAGACCAGCTTTTAAGTTAAGAATTAGAAAGTTAGAACAACTTTGCTACGACTCCAAGATGTGCTTTGCTGTAAAAGATGCTGTCAGATGCTTAGTGGGTTGTTTTTTGTAGCAGTTTTAGAGCATGACAGTTGTGGAACAAAAGGCGAATGAAGACTATTAGTTCCCAAAGCTTTTAAGTATTAGAGCAACCTTCTGTACCAGGAAAATGCTTCTTTAGGAGAACAAGAGAGGGGACACTAAAGGAAGCAGAGCTTTTTTCTTTTCTTTTTTAACACTACACCAATTACGTGTCATCATTCCAAACTAATCATGTCCTGGAAATTGAGCCCGAGGAAGACTGCTGAGCTTGGATTTCACTCTGCTTTCCATCCCCTCCCCTTTTTCTTCAGCCATTCTTTCAATTTCTCCCCCCTTTCTTTCTCCCACCCTCACATCGTTTTGCCTCTTTATCTCAGTCCGATCTTTAATTCACTCTTACACCATCCATATCTGTTCCTTCCTTTAATACTCTCCTTCTCTTTGCTTTCTCTTTATTCCTCCCGCTCCATTTCTCTTTTCTCTAGTCTCTTAGCCTTTCAGTTTCTTGTCTCAGTTTTTCACTGCTAACTACTGAGCCAGGGAATAGTGCCTCGGCTTCTCTGCACTGGATTGTTTACTGTCAGACGAAGAAGTGGATTTTCAATTAAACTGGCTGTCATTAGAAAGACGGCGACACACTCCTGCCTCTCCCGAGCCATCTGCAACATGGGCAGACTTCATGCTTTGATGATTTTCCTCTGTGTTGTTCCCCTATTCTCTCTTATCCTGTCTAAAACACTCGAGCTACACCACTGCGTTTGCATTTCTCTGACGCACGGCTCTTATACCATTGGTTAGGATTCCAACAGACCTGCTTATAATATCAACCTCCACAGTTATCACATGGTGAAGGTCTGCTGTCTGTTAAGATGCTGACTGAACTGGAGACCACCTGGCTAGTAATTGCAGTGGCTTAATAGTACCAAGAATGCTATCTCGTCCTCACAGGTGGTCACAAGATGTGGTGGGATAAATCGCTGCATAAATTACCAACAGCAGATTTTGTTAAAACCAGAAAGTGTAGGTGTTTCAAGGGGAGAAGTGATAAGCCACAGGATCGGGAAATGCAATGGGAAGAGGCGGAGAGGACTTACCTACGACGCACACGGTGCAGGGGGAGCGGGGCGGCATGCAGTTGAACCCTGAACGCATTGTGTGCAAGTGTTATCTTTCAGTACAAATAATTCACATCTCAGTGAATGAGTTTGAAGAGCGGAAACACAGAGGCCCGGGGACTGGCAGCATCCAGATGACATGCATGGTCTATCCTCTGGAGGGGAAGAATGCGCTTCTTCCTTTGACGTGGTATTTTCATACATATTTCATTTTCTCTTGGCTGTGATTACCACCATCTCTCCCCACTGCCAGTCTGCCCTCCTGTTTGTGTGTTGGAGTTGTTTGTGTGCGTCTGTGTGTGTATGTGTGTGTGTGTGTGTGTGTATGCACGCATTGTAGGGAGAAGGGGCCCAGTTATATTAGATTTGGCAGAGGCAGCAAAATTTGCCTGACATGTTGAGGGAGAAGATTAGAGGGGGAAACACAAAATGTATTCAGTATTACATTCTCATCTCACAGCTGTAGCAATTGATTTTTTTTTAAAAATGTTTTTAAAAGCACACATCGGAGTGCCTGGACTGCCGATAGCTGAGAAGGAGGTGTGGAGAACTGCCATTATCAGGCCGACGACGCCGATGCACACATGTAAAAATTGGGAATGAAAAGAGGATAAACAGCAATAATCTGTTTCTGCGGATAGAAGCGTGTCTAAAGTCATTTGGGGGCAGCCGCTGTGTATGAGTTTCTCGACTGCTCTGCCTCATTGTCCTTTACTTCATTGCTTGGCCTAAGCCTGCCCTTTGGGTCAGATTACTCACAAAATGCCTCGTAGCCTTCCCAGGATTCCCCCAGTCTGAGCTTATCATTCTTGCACACACACACACACACACACACACACACACACACACACACACACACACACACACATTCAGCAACTCTACTGGAAAGCCAGGGTACTGTCTTAGTGTTAGAGAGTTCAGGTTACAGCTGCCAGTTTTGACCAAATGCAGAACAGTGCGGGCATCAAAACAAAGTGGAAAAAATACATTCATCAGCAGTGGATGGCTCATATGGATCTACTTCCTTCCACAGCAGCACAACAGCAACTGTAGCAGACAGAAAGTTCTTAAATTAAACAGATTGAGATATTTCTGTATGCTTCTGCTAAATGAGCAGACTTTGAGTCAATACTCTTATTGCGTTGGGCAGTGATGAGGGTGAACTTTAAATGAAAGCACCAGTCGATGTTAGGCAGTTAATGTCGTCCTTTGGCAATGAATGGTTTCTTAATGGTTAGTCAATTTTCCCACTTTTGCGTGTAGTCTCATATGAAATGATTAGTGACGCATGGCTGTGTTGGGAGGGGGAACATCAATCAAGCCTGAGAGAAAGAATGATTAATGACACGTGTCTGAGAGGGAGGCCCAAAGGGGTGGTAGGTGGTGATGGTGATGGTGGGCAAACAGCCTTTTACGCTCAAAGGTGCGTTTTTGTTTTCTTTGGACTCTCTTCTCATCTCACAACTTGTAATTTTTAGTTGTTCACAAAGAGTCCTTTTCATTTTGTTTTCTTCCTTTTTTTTTTTTTTGGAAACAATCGAATCGAAAGAGTCCTGAAAATTAAAAGTTGGCAGGAACACCTTTGAGTCCATCTCAGTACTTTACTTCCAGACAACAGAATGTCCTGGCTTTGCAGGTAAATAAGCGAGGGTTTTTATAGAGTGTGCTTCTGCTCTGTAGCCGTTGACGTAATGCCTGTTTTGTTTTTACAAGTCCCCTGCTCCATGTGTTGATCTTCTCTGACGTCAGCATGTGGCGCACTGTGATCCATGAAGCCCCACAAATCATGTGTGTGTTGGAGTAGAAGAGCCTCCGCTCTCAAGTCTCTTTGATCAGTGCGGAAAAGTCAAACCAGCTCCTGTCATACTGCGCCAGCGTGTGGGAACATTTTCACACAGCATTTACCTTGATGGGGAATTGAAGCTGACTTGGTAGAGGAATGTGACCCTGTTGGAGTTTAGAACAAAGTACTTGTGTTAGTAAACACATGCATAAGTTGCATTCTTATGAGCTGTCAGTAACAACTTGCAGGCTTTCGGAGCTCGTAGGCGGGGGGGGTGTATAATTTCGCTATCCCTCGAGGTTTCCAAAGCTTTGGGTAGACATTCCAGAAATGCCATCCTGACGATCTGTCCGAGGCCGCAAAGCTAAAGAGTGGATTCCTGTACCGTTTCCACTCGAGCTCTAATGGTGTCCATACACTTCCGTATGGAGCTGCCGGATCAGCCGGCACATTGTGCTCCATCTATCTGCTCACACTTTTTCTTCTTTCTTCACTCCCGCCTGGTTCCAGACCTTTGAATCTGTCCACTTCACCAAGTTGACTGATTTGTTTTATATCGAGACATGAAAGAGCAGTTTTTTTTCACTGATGATTAACCAATCGTTTGCATTGGTGAGACTAACGGGGTTGTCAAACTGTGTGCTATTGCTTGAGGAACATGGAATCCGTGTGGAGGTGATGTCAGACGAAAGATGGGAAAGAAACTGAATAAATAGACAGTTCTGTCTGACATCAGGCACGCTATCACATAGTATATCCAGTCGTTGCTTCTTTTTCCATGAGAGTACCTGTATTGTACTAGCAGCTCTCTATTAGACTAGATGGTTAATTTTCTCAACACCTGTTTTTAGATCACTATATCCATTGACCCAAATATGAAATCTTAATATGTGTGCCTTTTTAAGTAAGTCTAACACTAAAAGACAGATGCACTGTCTTCTAGAGGTTAGGTTTCAACAAAGGTTAAGAGATTTAGGCTTCAATCACACAGGCTTAGAGACCAGTGAGTCACTGCCCGCCAACCAGGAAGTCACCTAAGTAAAAATATGGAATATCCTGTTGATTTCAAGTGATTTTTGGCTGTCCAAGTCAAGCAGTCCTAAAGATAGTTCAGGGATCCCATGGTAACCACGGCTCACTAAGGAAAAAAGTGGATTCCTCGACTTGTTGCAGAGGGTTGCTTGCTTGCTGCTAGAAAACCTCAGAAAATGTCTTTACAACTGCTTTGGTTGCTAGCAGATTGCTGCAGTTGCCTGCACTCACTTATCTGATACTCAGTAAGCAGTACTGAAAGTGTGATGCAAACCAGAAATGTTTGCCTTATGCGGTCTGTTGTTTCAGTGGTAAAGCACAACTTTGACTGTGAAGGTGATTAGTCTCTACTTTCGGTCTACTCTTCCTCAGTTTTGTCTCTTCCATTTGTTCTATAAGCAGGTCTGATATGAGAGAATCCAAGACACAAGCTTCAAAGGTTACTCCTTGTAGGCTTTCAAGGGGGTCTGTCTTGTTTCAGAGAGAGAATGAATGAGGGCTTGCACCAAAGCCCAGTACAAGACACGTAATGATTGGAAATAGGAATGAAAAAGCCAACTAATTGGAAATTTTAGAAGAGCATGAGAAAAAGTCATGATTTTGTTCAGTCAGTGGCAAATGGACTTTTTACTGGTTAAAGAAAATCAGGCCATTAGCTAGCTGTCCAATGCCAGGTTTGTCTTCAAGCTACATGTCACACTTTGTATAGGCTAACTTGGTAGAAATCATAGCTTGGTATTACCTTAATGCTAAATCAATTACGGGCTTTCCCTCCTCTGAGCCCCAAGCTTAACCTTATCTTAGATGGCCGTGAACCATAACTGATATAATCATAGAAGTCCCCACGTGGATGTGTTACCAGCACATTATCAGACGTAGTAAATCAGTTTATGGATTAATCAAGTTTAGCCCCCACGTTTTTAAATAGGAGCTCCCCTCTCCCTCCCCTTGCTCCTCCACAGCTGAGCACTCTGCCCATTTCCAGTGCACTCAGGTGTGGCTCCACCTCCGCACGCTGTTAATAGAACATAATGGCTCCGTATCTGCACGTAGACCAAATGAATTGAATCAGTTCCACTTTGTGATTAAAAACCTAAAAACTTGTGACCTGGGTGTTGTACGTAAGGCTGCACCCGAGCTCGAGGTTTGGCTGAGCTTTGTGTTCAGGGGAGTCCAGGGGAGACGTCTTAGCTCACGTAAACCGGATGTCTGAAGCACCTGCCTGCACTCAAACAGACATGATCAAAGGTTCTCAGCAGGAGACTCAGACTGTGGCAGGTTTGCTGGAATTTTAGGGGGAAAACTTTTTCTACATTGTTTTTTTATATATGTGTGGGAAGCATATTTGAACGAGGGATTCCACCTCTATTTACACCCATATTCATAGTTTGTAACAGGATTGCAGTCGTTTACTTGGGATGTGTGTGTTTTTCCTCATAGATGTAAGCAGAATTCAGAAATGTCTTTAGCACAAAAGCCACAAGCTCTTTTTTTTTTGCGTTTCAGTGATAGCATAAATAAAGAATAACAGATGCTGACAAAGCAATAGCACACAACCTACCACCTAATTAAGTGTCTCTGTAGCTAACAGCCATAGATAATGAAAGCAGCTGCAGTTGGTGGGAATAGGTTTGACAGCCTTTTTCTTTCTGCTTCTCCCTCCAGCAGCCTCCCTCCTTTCGGTCCTCTCTAAATACCATTGAGATAAATTAGCCTCACTGATAAAAACCTTAATTGTCTTGCTCAGATTACATTTTCTAACCTTTGCACCTCTTTCCCTCCGACTCTTAGCAAGCCTCAGATCTCTTAGCACTGTGGACTGAGCTGACAAGTTGTTGTGCACATTTACTTTGTGGACCTTAATAGGCTCTTTTATTCCCTCTTTGTCTTCCATTGGTTGTCATACAATCAAATTGCGCCGATGGAACGGGTCGTCACTTCGCTGCCAGAGAACCCCCCGCAAAGTGAACAAATGTGATGAACACCCTCAGCGCTTTCATCCTGCTTCAATTGCGCATTTATGTCACTCACTCTGCTCCTAACACTAAAGCCTCGGCTCCGTGCAGCCAGAATGTGGTGTAATAATGCAGAGTACATGCATCATTCACAATAAGTTATCTGTAATATTGTGTTCTTTTTGAGGAAAACAAAGCTATAAGAATGCTCATAAAGTCCAAGCAAAGTGATGGATACAGTAAGGCAGAGAGATGTCGGGGTGGGTGAAAAGATAAGCAAGTGTGAGGGAGGGAGGGACCGAGACAGAGAGGAGAAAGGCAGAGATGAATAACTGTTTGACAGGTGGAATGAAAAAGCCGCAGAGGGTGTTTGAAACAGTGTGTTAGGAGTGTGTGCGGTGTGGTGTGGCGCAGCGCAGCGTTTGGGTCATACATCACGGTAATACAGCAGGAGGACATAGCCTAGCACAGCGCTATGCAGAGCAGGGGAGAATAATGTGCTGCACTCGCACCCGCTCAATCTGATTGAAACACACAGCAGAGCGGGCTACATTTACTCACCCCCCACATTCACACTTTATAAATCTGCTCTTAGCCTGTTCATATTCTCTAAGACACCCCCCCAAAAAAACAGGAACAAAAAGGAGACACAAGTTCTCCATCATGCTGAGGCAAGGCTCTACTGCGATGTGTGCCAGCTGGTCTCGTGTTGCTGTAAAACTGCTGTAACATGGTGAGTAAATTGCAATGCGCGCACTTAAAAAAGCATTAGGTTGTCATTAAAAACGGCTTTGGCTTTCTACGAGACGTCTATTGATATAGAAATTGATTGTTTCATTTATAAAGCTGGAGAATATTAACAAGACAAACATAGATTGTGCTGACATTACATGACATGCCAGTTCATATTATCTCTATATCATTGTTTTGTTTGTTTTTGTTTCTTTAATATTTGCGGCTTGACACGTGACTATAAGGGCGCCATATTAACAGCAAGTTGTCTTCAAAGCTAAACTGAACCTAATTAAGGTAGATGATTGCTGTCTTTCCAATTGCCTCGGGGGTCAGATGTCAGAGCTGGGAGTGATGTCACTCTCGAGGTGAGCAAGTTGCAGTAGTAAAGTCAGGAAAAGCAAGGAAAATTAGGTATTGTTTTGCTCCTTAGCAACGCGCATCAGTAGCAACTCTGCAATGCAGGACTTTTTTTGCACTTAAAAGCAGGAGGTTCATGGATAGAGCATAGTCAGACCTCCGTGTGTGGCTCATTTAGCGAGTCACAGATACACGGCAGTGTCTGTACAGATTATGAGTTTTCAAGTTTTCCTGATGTTTACGTGCACTTTGCCATTGTTAAGTCTGGGTTGGTGGGGCTGCTCCGACATTCCGAGCTCAAAGTCTGACTTAAGGGAGCGTTCCAGTTGAAAATTCTAACTTCAAATGAAAAGTATCATGGCGTCCAGTGTTTTTTTTTGTTGTTTTTTTTTTTTAGCTTTCTCATAACATGAAATAGTTGGAAATTATTTAGGTTATTATAACTAGCCCTGGCCCTACGCTCCTTTCTCTACATGCCTTTGATCAGTGAAGCAAGATTCAAAGCAGAGCTCCTAGCCTCTCCCTCATGCTACTGACATTTACATTATCCACCCTGGTCTTTCTTCAGCCCTGATAATTAGCTCCATCACAACAGCGCTGCAAAAAGAAGCAGTGTGATAGACTCTGCAAGGATAGTGGGAAAAGCTGTGTGTTATCACGTAAGCTGTCACACAAACTCCTGAACCACGCAGGCGAAGGCCCACATGCCAATCACGCCTAACGACATGCAGCAGACAGGTAAGGGTGATGTGATATTCATGCAACCAGTTATACATCGCGGTCCCATCTGTGGGTGTACCTAATTGGCCAAGGGTTCAGGTCTCAGAGGCTGCCACCTGCTTACACTGTCATTAGCATGGAGGCTGTGCTGCTTTACATTTATCACCTCTCACCTCCTTCGGGAAGCTGTGGTGTTAGAAAGGCTGAATGTGGACCCTTTTGCTGTTAAGCCATGTTGACCTCAGGAGGTGATTAATTAATGTTGAGGACCAGATACAAGATCAAACCAAAAAAAAAAAGAGTCGATGATGAGGCGCATTTGGATTGTCGTCTACCACCCTGCTGTGCTGTTCCACCTCTTGGCCAAGAAGTTGAATTAATAGAGTCATCATTGATGGCAAATTTCTTCTCAGATGTGGATGGCCTACTGGGGGCCTCAAGGTCTGCCTTGAAAAGAGAATCGGATCCCCTCCATTAATAAGGATTTTATCACCAGGGAGTAAAAAAAAAAAAGGAGGGAGCTTGTCTTGGAAAGATGTGCCTGAAGGGATATTGAGGGTTTTCGGGGTTGCGCTAGGACTTGATAGTTTGATGTATAGAGGTGGATCTCACCGTCGAATAGGATGCTATTTTCATTATTGTTCCGGCCTTGTCTTGGACTGTCTTCATTAGAGTTCAAGGGTTGGTGTGTACCAACTTTCACAGGGGTTGAAATTGGAGTTTTCAAAGGGTATAAAAAGGGCCCTCAAGCGATGAACTGGTCCTTTGGAGCGGTGTAGTATTTGACAGGGCAGCTGTAATTGCTCCCCAGAGACCAGGAAGAGTCAGCATCATCAAAATGGGCACTTCTTGAAGGGATTCACCGCAATCCAGAATGAAATACATGAGAGGAGCGAGCGCCTAAGAGAGCGAGACAGGAAAAGACATTTATTCATTTTGTGTTAATAACTTGTATATTTGTGGAGAAATTACCTCAGATGTCTTTCTTGGGTCCTCTGGGACATTGAAATCTCTTACCCTTTTACTGTCTTGGCCTTTTCTTTTCAGCAATTGTTTTTTTTTTTCCATTCCAAATACGCAATCTCTTTTCATTTGTGTCAGCGGTTGTGTATTGAAAAACATGAGAGCGAGGCCAAGCCTCTGGGCCCCCCTAGGGCCAGCACCGAGGCTCTCTTTCAGCATGCAGTATGATGTTCAAAAGCTCCATCAGTTTTCAGCCCAGTTGAAAGTCGGGTGTTTAGGGTGATTCACAGTAATGGCTGTGGTCATGAGAGTGGTGTTGGGTCATGGGCATATGAAGGATTTTGGACCATGAGGCTAAATAGCCTGCAATAGCTATTTTCACATCTGCTGCTAGGAGATAATAGACATGGTGTAGCGCTTGGATTGAGTCTTTATGTGTGAGGTTTGTCTGGAGGCTGTGATAAATATACCTCTGTAATTGACCAGGGTGTCAGAAACTACTCACTCTTCACTGTCTAGAGTCAGCGAATGCTTTTTTATGACAGACGGGCAGAGACAGCTGCAGAAGCTGTGGCAACACCTGCTGTTGTATAACTACGCCTGTATGTGTGGTGGTTGAGGAGGTGCATTATCTAGGTCAAATGGGTCACCACTAGAGTGATGGGTGTGTTCTTCATGGGTGACCTAACCTTCTCACCCTTTACCTCTTTCCTCCACCCTTCACTCTTATGCACTAGTGAGCATGATATACTGCAATATACCCGCTACTGTTGCCTTTGACCAAGGATTTCTCTATAGATAAGGACAAAATGATTAGCCCCAGTTTGAAATTGAATGTTTTATTCAAAATTTTGGGGGCTTTTTTAATGGAGTAAAGGATTTTCCACATTTCTAAACACAAAACAATAATTATTTCTATTTGCATACAATAGCAGAATGTACTATGTTATCAGTCCCTTGAAAAACTGACCTTTTATTAAGCTATAGTTCACTGTTGTGAAATCAAGTTAAAACTGAGGGTTATCTTCTAATTTACACGCACTATTAAAGATTCAGCAAAGGTTTTGAGCAGTCACGCGAGAAACCATCACGCCAAGAAATCAATTTATACTCGAGAAAAAGGATTCTTGATGCTCACAAAGCAGGAGATGGTTATACCAAGTTATCGCAGGGTTTCAAAGTGTCAATAACTGGACTGAGAAGCATCATTAAGAAATTCAAAGAGAGCCACACAATACAGTATAAGTCTAGCAGTGGTAGGAATCAAAAGATTTCAAAGACTCTGGAAATAAAACTAGCGATAGTCGTGCCTAGAAACTAAAGAACAAGAGCCAAGACTCCAGTGAATGAATTAGCAAAGTCAGGAATTGTAGTCTCAAAGAAAACAATCATGAAAAACCTGCAGAGGATGCAGACCAGGAAAAGCTCCACTTCTGTAGAGGAAATACTCGGTATGCTTAGGACAACCTAGAGAAAGATTATTGAGACTGAAAGTGCATCGTTTGTTCAGATGAGCCAAAACTAGATCACTTGGGCCATGAAGATGCTGCTTACGTTTATGTATGAATCTCATCAAGGTTATAGGATATAAAAAAAGAAGATTTTGAAAGAACAGTCAACAGTAAACCTTCTATAATGACAATGACTCAAAACATGCATCGCTGCTGGAAAAAAAATTACCTCCAGCAGACCAAAACGAACATTACTGATTGGCCTATGGTGAACTGAAGACCAAAGTCCACGCCAGAAGGTGGTGGGAGGAGCATAAGAGATTTGCCAAAGACCAATAGGCTGGGATTGCTCAGGAGAGGTGTGAGACTTACTGAAAACTACAAGAAATGACTGCAGGCTGCAAGCTTTCCATGTGCAAAGTAAAATAATGTAAGCGTCTTAAATAAACGTAGGATGGCTGGAAAAGATGTATTTAAAAAAATGCTGCTTTGTTTAACAGCACTTGGAAAATACTTTTAATGGCAATATGATAGACAGGCTAATAATTCATCTGTAGCTGACCAGCGTGTGAAGAGTTTATCTGTGACTGTTTTAGTATTTCCATTTCCTCTGGAGTCCCCTCCCCCCCTGCAATCAAATGACCAATCAAATCTTTGCTGACTAAGACTCAGTGAAACATTAGGTTGGCAAACGGTGAAGAAATTTGATGGTTTAATTATATTAACTGGCAGTTGGTCTGCAGCATCCTCATGGTGCATATGAATTTGCACTTTCAAAGAGCAAACATTCATGACTGACTGTTTACAAAAAAAGGATCCCTCTCTGTAAACATTCCTGGTGTCCCTTGGGTTGACCCCAATTGGTGACCCATGATGAACTCCTGACCAGAGCTGCCATGTCCTCCTGACTTGGTTCAGTGACACTCTGGATTGGGACAGACAGACAGCAGCAGACAAACTGACACTCTGACCCAGACACACTGGAATGCAAAGAGGGGGATCTATAGAGATTATACTGCTTGCTTTTTCAAAATAGACTCTTGCCTTTGAATGTGCAAATCACTCTCTGCCACACAGGCCTGGTCCCTGTTTTTCCTTTTCATTCTGCAAGCTTTACTTTCACTTAATCTAATTTGTCATCGCAGGCAAACAATTTTTCTTTATTTTGTGTGATTGTTCTAAGCGCTACTTTTGGTATGACTTAAACTGACTGCACCGGCAGCTGGAAAGATATACCATTGGCCTTAATCTCCCAAACCAGCTACCTCTTAACTACATTTGTCCATTATCCTTTCATTCTCACTCCTGACCTCTCCCCTCATCCGCTTGCCACATTGAGATGGCTTATGGAAATGATCTAAAAATGGAAAGAAATGGAAAGTCCAGGGTTGTGTGGCTCCAACTCAGCACATATCTGTTTCACTCACGGTCAGTACAGCAGAAGCACTTTTTTGCTTTTTAGGTCATTCATTTCCTCTGCAAATAAACAGTTTAACATTATTTACCAGCAATAGATCAAAATGCTTTAGGGCCATACAATATCATGTTAGAAAGTGCTCATATGATTAAACGCTGACCTATTTGATGTTTAAGTGGCTTAAAGCCTTTGTCAGCGTTTATGATTTGGTACTTTATAGAAGCATTTACAGGTGATACTCGGTGTATTTACTGAACTGTTTTCATACTTGGAGAAAGTTGGGCATCCCTCTGTGAAACCCTTAGTGCAATTATATGTATATTAGAGATGTCCTGGTGTGTTTGCTTATGCATATTCTCAGTGGTTCAGGACATTAAAATGCCCTATTAAAAATCCCTCCCTTCTGTTCCACGTTGTCCCTGTTCAATCACAGGTAGCTGAGCTGTGTGGGGCTTCTCTGTAAGCCCGGTGTCACTCTGCCAGAACCCCAAGACAGCAAAGACAGGAGGGGAATTTGTCTTCCTTTCCCCTTCACTTATCTCTTTTGTTTGTCCTGGTTTTCATAGATGAGCAGCAGCCCTCCGTTCTCTTCTGAAGCGAAACTAAGTGCTGCCGCTACTCTCGACCTGCCAGCTCCAAATTGGCAGCCTGACCTTCTTTTTCTTCCTCGGGGCGTCTGCACAAAGCCATACCTCTACCGTGGGGAAAAATGCAATTAAGAGGTGACATAAACACTGAGCACCCGTTGTAGCCGTGCCCAGAAAGAAGGAGGGGGTAAGGCAGCTGCCATTGTGACACGCTTGCATAGACACTGGTCTATTAATTGGAGTTGCACGTTGCCGAGTGACACTGGGGTGAAGAGTCTTGATAGAGAAAGTGGATGTGGCTCGGTGTTACTGAATGAGCCTTGACAGGAATGTGGTGTCAAACTTTGCTCTGGCTGGTGTATGCATTAAGTGCAGCTGCTCTCTGACCTTGTGTTTTCATTCGTTGTAGGCAATTATCACCTAATGTTTCTGTACTGGTGACAGATATGCAGAGCAGGGGTGTGAATTTTAAGCATCGCCTTAACTAGTATAAGCCCCATTTATAAGCATGCAAGCTGCAAAACATCTTCAATGAAATACACGGGATAAAGGGTTTATAAGACCTGTGAAATACTAACAATCCAAATTAAAAACCTGATTTAAATCCAAATTAAACCTAATAATTTGTTGGTAAATTGCAGGCTCTGTTGCAGGAAATAATTTGGATGAAATGTAGGACACCAATTAAAAGCGAATTCGTGGCTCTAGTAAGCAGAAAACACACAAGTTGAAAAACGCAAATGGTGGCCTGCATCTCCTACTAAATGTTTTCATTATCACTATTTCCAGGCTCAATATGACCTGAATAACTCACCTGCAAATTATATAGAAAATATACGATATGGATAATCACAGCCCTTCTTTTCTTGTAATGTGATATGAGTATATCTCACAGCTTTTATTTTTAGTGGAAGAAGCCCATTAAAACTGCCACTGTGGGAGAGTGCTGCTTAATTGCCAACTAAGGTGTGTGACATTTGGAGCAGCACATTGAATCTGGCCCAAAGTCCAAAAGGTGTTGTGAAGGACTGAGTAATTACTCTGGTCTCTCCAGGCAACGGGTTTAATAAGATGACTCAGTCGTGGAAGGGTATTGGAGACATGCACACTAACACACGCGTGAGCATGCACACACATACACACACACACAAAGATTTTTGTGGGATGCCATTTATATCTTGGTGTTTTTTTTCTGCTACTGGATTTCAGCGGCTGCATAGTTTAAACTACGATGTCTTTTACACCATTCCTACATATTTTTCTTTATACTTTTTATTACGGATATAAAACATTGAAATCATTTTGTGAGATACGTCAGTTGCAATTTTCTTGATATATTCTCATTTCTGATTTGTTATTACTCATAATATTTTTTTTTACTGTCTTATTTGATTTGAGCCTATCTTCATTTTCTTTTTCTATGAACAGTAATTTCTTTTATGAAAATGCCACATGTGTTCATTCTTTTTACCTTTCTTCCCCAAATCTGCACCCAATTAGTGGACCTTTTTATCACTTTCACTCAAACAAAGCTCAAAATCGTACCGCAGGTTAGTGTGAAGCTTTTTTGCACAAATACAATCCAACTGAAATTAATTGCTGCATAACCCATTTCATCCAACTTGACTGGGATTGCTGCAGCATCTTTTTGAAACAATGCCAGCTGAGCTGTTGTCAGAGTTGGAGCTAATGAATGTGCAATGAATGTTTCAGTTTATCTGACATTACTGCATCCAAAAAGAGAGCAAAGACTTCAGAACTGATTGAGTTACACACAGATTGGTAGAGTAAAAGGAAATAACAGATGCTACACTGGCAGATAACTGGCACTATCTAGCTGCACAGAGTAGTGATATGAGTTAGCCCACTCACAATTATGGCCCTTTATGTTTGTTTCACTGGAGAAATTTCTTGCACAAATCAATATGTTGTGTTTCTGTTGATTACCCAGCATATTGCTACCAGGCATGTTGATAACAATCACAGTTATTGTGGTCTATATCAGGGAGAGAAACGTGTACATCAAGCTTCTGCACACTATACTATATTCTAGCTATGACTGGCGAATGGCTGCAGTGTTTCTCACAGATTTAGGCTATTTTAGTGGTTTTATGGGTCAAAAAAGTGCATGCATATAAGCTCTAATTATATAGCTTATAAATAATTCATTTAAATAATACCGTTCATAAGGTTCTCCAATACACAAATGTTAATGCAGGTGTGTCACATGTTCAAGCACTGCAACTCCACCGTCAAAGACGGTGGAGTTGCAGTGCTTGAACATGTAGTCCTTGTTCTGCTCTGCAGCATCAATGAGCTGGATGTAGCAGCAGAACCAACCCTGCGCTTGCTGTAGGCTTTGATTAAGACTGGCCCTCGAGCAGATTTCCAGAGCAGAAAAAGAGAGGTTGTTGTCAGCGATTCCATTGTGGAGTTGGAGTTGGTCTAAAGTAAAAGAGGTCAAGAAAACTGCTTTAATAGTGACCGAGCTAATGGTGAAGTAGGTCAGGAAAAACAGGTGAAAGGCTAGACTTGTCTGGTTAGCAGCCTCGAGAGTACAGCAATAAAACCATAAGAAGTAGTTTTCCTTTCAGACAGATAACTAAATTAAAAGATTTACTGAGCATATTTGGGTGCTAATATTGCTTACAAGGTAAAGTAAAGGTAAAAGTCTGCCAAATTAATGTTTGTGTGGGAAACACTTTCCTGACCAGTGAAAAAGCAGCAGCTTGTAATCACTATCAAGATCAGTGCAATTCTTCATTTGCTGCCGCGTCCGAAGGAATTACATTTTAATTGTCGTTTGTTTGTCCTTCAGCAGGACCAAATTACATTTTTGTACAGATCACTATAAAGTATTAGATCCAGGAAATTATTCTTTTACCCCAGCAGCTACTGCAAAGGAATGCAGACTGACTAATAGGGACCTTGGGCCCTTGAAAGGCCTGAAGATGCTTGATTTCCAGTGACATAGCAGGAAAGTTTTCTTAACAGGGCTCAAAAGCTGTATCTGAATTTTCTAATAAGATCTAATAAACATTCTTCTGTGTTTGCCGTACCTTCAAATGCTGAAGCATGCATGCAGCAGTTATAATTTTTTTTTAATTGTTTTTCATACGCTTGAACTTTTAGTTTCTTCTTTCTTCAGTAAAAGTAACATAAAACCTAAAAGTAATGTTTCACTAATGATCCTCGTGTCACAGTTTTAACATGGTGTTGTGGGCTATTTATCTTAGAGAATCTCTCAGAGTGATCACGGGTGATTTATCCGCTTGGTTAGTCTTGTAAACAGCCGTCTGCTCCACCATGTCTGTGCTTCCCGTGTTTGTACAGTAGATGAGTGGCTCCCTGGCCCTCTCCTCGGGGTTGTTTAGCTTCAGACCCCTCATAGAGAAAAGGGAACTCCCTTAGGGGAACATGAAGCACTACAGGTTGAATGAAATTCTCTCTGAACACTCCAAAGCTCACTTCATCTCTGCTGGCTCTGGGGGGAAAAAAAACGGCAGAAAAATGTTTAAAACAGGATGCTTAATCCAGCAGCGCCAAAAAAAAAAAGCACACTAGCACACTTTTTTTTTTTCTAACCCAAGAGAGAAAACACTTTAAAAGAGGCCCAACATGATAAGCCAGCATAATGAGCCATCGCTGACTGATATTAGGAAGTTTATTCATAGAATAGCACTAGAAGATGACTTAGTGCAGGATGTTATCTTAATGCCACAACATGATAAATGATTCAGGGAGGATAGTGTTAGAAAACTGCAGTAGTTACATTTTCCCAGCACACAGAGCAGAAGCATAGTTTACAGAAAAGAGGATATATACACCGCATGAAACTGTGCGTTGGGTTGTGTACTGCTATATGAAGACCAGTATAGGCTTCAAAAGTGCTGTCTGACCTGATAGCTTGGAAGCTATCTGTTGCAATAGCTAGTATTGCACTTGATACTGACACTAATAGCTGGATCAGGTATCTATCCGAAATGATGCTTTTATTGTGTCTTGCAGTATAAATACAGGCCGTCTTTCCTTTACAAGATGTATCTTTGAATTTCTCATTTCAGTTTTATTATACTTAGAGTTCAAGGAAATCCCCAGCTAAAAAGATTATGTTCCCGAAGTCGGTGAGTAATTCTATAAAATAGCTGTGATTTCAGGGCTGAGATAAATGATATGAGGGGGAAAAGAAACTTCATGGTGCACTACCTTTTAGCTTGTGTGTGTCTCTCTTTCTTCCTGGTTCTCTTTTCACCCCATTTGGTTTTAAGTTGGACAGTCGTTGGGTGAATTTGAATAAAATCACCGTGACTTCACTGTCCCCTCTCCTCTGCTCCTCTCTGTGTGGGCGGGGAAGAGCGCACACGGCAAAACGGAGAGCAGAGGAGAGGTGACCAGTGAGAGCGAGCGTTAATAAATGACAGCAAAAGGGAGCAGAAATTCAAAAAGCAGTTTGTAAACGAGGTAAGTAACATTACATAAATCATCATATCATTTTGTGTGCGTGTGTGCAACTGGTTGCTGTTGTTTCCTTACACGTAAAATAATGATTTTCAATCCACACAATAGTCGCTGTTGGCTGTTACCCGAAGCCAAAGTATCTGTAACAATAGTGGGACTGAAAAATTCACATTGGTGCATCTCTAGTAATTACATCCGTAAGCATGATATAATAGGCTCCAATATTAGTATTGTCATTAATTAATAGAGCACTACTCTCACATAGTGCCATCTAATAATAAGTTATGAGAAGGGAGGTCCATTTAAGGAGGAGGTCCAGAGGGTGTGTGTTGTGTGTGTGTGTGTGTGTGTGTGGGTGTGTGTGTGTGTGTGTGTGTGTGTGTGTGTGTGTGTGTGTGTGCGTGTATGTGTGTGAGTTATAGCAAGGTCTCAAGCAGGGACTAGTGGCTTAGTAATTTATAGTGGCAGGGTTGGCTGTGTCCACTGGGGTCATCGCTCACAGGCCAGCCTGATAGGTAATTCATACAGCCCTACTATATAGGAGGGGCTTCAGCTTCTTTTTGCCATTTATTACGCTGCATCTATTTCTTAAAACCCCCGACCCGACCCCATGGGCTTGTGATGAGGCAAACTGTTGCATTAATACAGTGAGGCTAGAAGTGCAATGTGGAGAAACTACAAAACCAGAGGATCATTCCCCTTATTGGTCAAACTGTGTCCTCTAGGTGTTACACAACAGCGCTGCCGGTACAGACAATTTGCTAATTTGAATTTACAGGTTTCCTGATGTTCATTTGCAAACGGCTGTTTCAGACATGCTTCTTGCTTAGGGTGATCATTACCACAAGAGGAGATTTAGTATTCAGCTCAGCCGAGGCCCTGACATGGAAGGGTCTCTGGCTTCTGTTTCTATTAGAGTCCAGGCCCGCGGCATCACAGCCAACACTTCAGTGAGCCCTTTCTTAACACATGGCCATTTCCCTGCTGCTGCTGCTGCTGCTGCAGCTGCTGCTTCTTCTAACTCTCTAGCTTTTGGATAGAAATATGACACTGGAGAGCACCCATGGCATTCTTGTGCCCTACCCGTCTGTCTTTTTCCTTCCCAGCTCCACTCACGATTTCATATCCAATTTTCCCATTGCCCAGTGACGCCCATTCCCCTAAGACCCCCAGCTACTATGAGATCACTGGACTCCTCTGTGAGTGTGTGTATGTGCTCTGTTATTGATCAGGGTTGTGTCTTTGTGGCTCTGGGCTCCTGCTGCTGTTATCACTGCAGAGTGGAGGGTGGGGAGGAGTGAGTGTGGTTCACAGCACTGAGAGCTTGAGGCCAGCGTGTGTTGTCTAATGGGATTTACAGTATGCCCAGCATGTGTTCAGTTTTAGCTTTTTTTTTTCTGTCTCTCTCTTTGCTTTTGTGTTTGCAACGAGCTCAAAAAATGCACGCAATTAAACTAATCATAATTATGGTGTATTTGGACTGACAGTAGTCCAGCAGGAGAAAGGTAACAGGAAATTACAAGAGGCAATAAGAGCGTCTGCAGTGATTCATCTCTAGGATCACTGTAATCACAAAGTAGGAGGAGGGTGTCTAATGCGATAAAAACAAGACCGCTGCTGGATTTGTCTTTCAATTAAAAACTGTGAGCATAAGCAATAAGAAACAAAATTACGGATGCTAAAGTGGTTCTAAAGACGTTGATCAAATGTTTTTTTTCTTTTAGACGGAGAAACCGAGCAAATGATGTTTATTTCATGTTAAGTTACCTGCAGCAGAAGATGAGCATTCATTTTACTTACAGTGAATTGAAGGTGAAAGGATTATTTGTATTTTTCCAGATTTTTACCTGCTTATCCTGCAGCTCCCTGTTACTGTAGTTTTTTTTTTTTTTCTCAGTGGGTGTGGA